>JADBJO010000082.1:855000-865000 GCA_016801955.1 Conus betulinus
TGTAATGTACGGTTGTTTTGGTGTGTGTGTGTGTGTGTGTGTGTGTGTGTTTTGTTTTAGTTGCTTAATTAGTTTTTTGTTTTTTTTTGTTTTGTTTTCTGTCCCATCTTTTGTGTCACTTCAGTGGCAGTGCACCCACACTGCTCAATCCGACCCCCGTCCACAGCCACAGCCCCCGGTCCCGCCGCAGCCCCGGCACCGGCAATCCACAGGGAGCAGCCAATGTCATGTCGTCAAGAGGCAACCCGCCGAAGGAGACACTGTCCTGCTGCCGAGTCACTTCGGTGGTGTTTCAATGATACCTGGTCTGATCCAACATACTGCAGGATACCACCTACTAAGCCCCCTACTGATGACAGTAACTGCCGAGTCGTGGAGCCGGCGTGAGTGAGCTCTGCCTCCGGAGGGCGCCACCATATCTGTCCAGCAACAGCCTCTATGAATTTGCCGATATCGGTGACCCTGACAGAATCAAAACCAAGGCCATAGACGTGGAGAGGACATCGAAGCTGAGGTCACCATGAGAACAAGACAAGAAGGGCCACAGAATTTGAAACTTTTTTTAAAATGCTGATCGATGAGGATGATAAAGATGATGCCACAGATTTCCATTCCAGTTTGAGCCTGCATGACAGGGCTGCACATTACGCTTACTTGCATAACATATCCCGGTGTCAACCAGGCCCGAGAGATACAGACGCCTGCAGTGTTGGTCAGAAAATTTGAGCAACTCTCAGAGACGCACCAATAAAATGGATGAAACTCGACTGTATGGTCCCAGTCTTCCCTGTCGAGCCTGTAGCAAACTCAACTCTGGCTAGGAGCCGGTCGGGGCAGAAAAATCTCACATGTCGCTGATGTGAATCGAACCCACGACCTCCCAGCCGGGAGTCCGCGACACTAACCACTTCGCCACCGCCGCTGGGTACGTTTTTTTATAGCCCAGGTATTCTGTATGTTTGTGGTGTACTAGGGATTCTATTCCCAGTACATGAGCTAAACCTGACGTTGAAAACAAACGTGCGAAGTCCCAGACTGACCTGAAGACAGAAAGAAAGAAACAAGCACACAACCAACGTGTTTCCTCTTACTGATCTCTTTCAGCATGGACGGTGTAATGTGCAGTACAGCTGAGAAAATGAGCTAAGAGAAACAACAAAATGATCTGAGAGAAGCAACAAAATGAGCGAAGAGAAGCAACAAAATGAGCTAAGAGACGCAACAATCTCCGAATACATGAATCTAACCCTAACCTGACCCTAACCCTAAACCTAGACTGAATCCTAGCCTGGCGAAGACTGAACTTCCGCTCCCCCCCTCCCCCCCCTCCCCCCTCCCCCCCCTCCCACACACACACACACACACACACACACACACACACCCGTGGACGCAAGACGTACCTCAGTGCTGCTGTGTGTCATACTTACTCCGCTCTAAAGGTCGGCCCCCTGTGCTAACACCATCACCGTATCCTCACAGCTGTCCTAACAAAATATTATGTGTTTGTGTTCGCCATTTTTGTCGATTCATTACAAATATGTGTATTGTAATTAATGCACTGAGCTTGGAATCCACCGCAAAGAAAAACTATTTTAAAAAGAAAATACGAATTTTGTGGCGAAACACAGAAACGTACCTTCCATCACCTGATGAAAGAATGCAAACCAAAGTATTGTCTGCTTTGCAGTCGTTCAGTGAGAACCAGGTCAATGCCTCTGTCCACACTATCCCTGGTCACTGAGAAAGAGAGAGTGAGACACACACACACACACACACACACACACACACACACACACACACACACACACACACACACACACACACACACACACACACACACACACACACACACACACACACACACACACACACACACACACAGCCAGCATGCTGGTAATAAACAGTATCTGTCACTGCATGAGAATTTAGCTGAAGGCGCGCTCTAGCTGGAACTGGCTCTGTGATGGGACAACACGTGCCATGCGCGTGGCTGTGGGAAAGAATGAGTTAGGCCACATCCTCGAGGGAGTGTGCACTGCTGTTAGCTTACGGTCAGCTGTAGCCTAAGGCGCCCACTGACACACGGATGCTCTGCGTACAGGCGAGCTCGGTAGAAGTGCACCTTGCTTTTGAGAAGCGTTCACTGACGGTCAGGTAAACAAGCAGACGAACTCTGGCAGTACGACGCCTTAGTTCGCGGAGGACAGCTCTGCTAACCTGTAGTTAGTTCAGAAGCTAGCGCTGGGCTCAGGGTGTGACTGACAGACCAGTGCTAAGGCCTCCAGTTCACAGGAGACAGACTCCCCTTAGCACCGCAGCAGAACCGGTCAGCCGTAGACGGTGACAGCAGCAAAGGACAGTCACAGTTCTCCTCCTGGACTCGGACTGGATGCTCAGAGACTGACAGAGGCTCAGACTGGGACATGGTAGCTTAAAATCATGCGCGGTGCGGTCTCAAAACTTAGCGGATGTGGTGTGGCGTATATGGACCAGTCCGCACGCATTGACGCCTCCTTGATGAAACCGAAACTAAAAATGAGTTGGTGCGATGGAAAGGCCTGGCAAGAATCATGACAACCCCCCCCCCCAAGCCAGTGTCTGGCCAGACCTGGTGAGGTAGAGTGCGTGTGTTTGAGTGTGCAGGTGCTTAAGTGTACGAACAAACTCATCCAGGCTGTAAGGTGACATGTTATCTTCATTGCTGAGAAGGGTCAGTACCCACAGTTGCGGCTCCAAGTGCCTGGTCGAGCAACGGGCAAAAAAAAAAAAAAAAAATGTTGACCAAACCGAAAATTGGGACACTGTTGAGAGTAGATTTTGATGCAGACATTGATGCGGTTTTACGAAAGGAAATGTCATGAACTGATGTGAAAGTAATCGAGTCGGTGGGGTGAGAGGTGAGGATGTGATGTGTGTGTGTGTGTGTGTGTGTGTGTGTGTGGTAAGTATCTTGATGGGATGGTATGGTGAGGTGAGGATGATGTAGGCTAGTCTCTCTCTCTCTCTCTCTCTCTCTCTCTCTCTCTCTATATATATATATATATATATATATAGAGAGAGAGAGAGAGAGAGAGAGAGAGAGAGAGAGAGAGAGAGAGAGAGAGAGAGAGAGAGAGAGAGAGAGATCCATGAGCGGAATGTTTATACACCCTGAAACTTTGCAATCATCCTAACCAGTTTCAGCTGGGTATATTTCTGGCACAAAAAATAAATGCTTTGACTGTTTATATATATAAACAATCAAGTAGATAAAAATCCAAACAAACAAGATTAAAATTTCCCAAATTTTTGGCTTTAATTGCCTTCTTCAGGCGTACAGACTGTCATAGACATATAGATTTATATACACGTGTGTGTGTGTGTGTGTGTGTGTGTGTGTGTGTGTGTGTGTGTGTGTGTGTGTGTGAAAGAACGAAAGGAAATCAATGATGTCCGTCTGCCAGCTGGAACGTTCCTTCAGATATATACTGGGAAATCGGAACAGAATGGAGAAAGAGACCTCACCAGTACACATGGAAGATGGTACTTTCTTAGTACAATGGGCTTGCTATCAACAATTGATCAACCATGAACATGGTAACACATTGTGAAGGTTTCAAATGCATAATTGATAATTACAGGGATTGATAAATGATATGGGCGTAAAATCGGAGAGAATTAGGAAGGTAGGGGATTTTTTTTTATACCAGCTAGTTAATGTGTGTGTGTGTGTGTGTGTGTGTGTGTGTGTGTGTGTGTGTGTGTGTGTGTGTGTTGGGGTTTTGTTCGTTTGTACACTTGGTTTTGATTATCTTTCGATACTTTTTTTTTTGCTCTATACGTATGTATTTAAACAATTGTGTACTACGAATGTTATCACACTTATGAAAATATGACGTAGTTGTAAATGAATTTCTGTGACAACAAAAACAAAAAAAAGAAAAAAAGAAAGAAAAAAAGGTTATGAATGAAATGTTATATACTCCTGAAATCTTGCAGTCATCCTAACCAGTTTCAGCTGGGTATATTTCTGGCACAAGAAACTATTTCCAAGCTTCTTACCGATCTATTGATGTAAAACGTTATTACATCATACTTTTGTTTGAAAACAAAATCCTGGCCTCGCACTCACTTTACAACCTGAAACCTTATCAGTGTCTCCGTCGATAAATCATATCGCAGTATGCAGCACTGGAGTTGTCTCCTCTTGTGCTTCTTCAATGAAAGGGAAAACAAAAAAGAAAACCGATACTGTTGCCTTCCCAATGTCAACAACAAAACACGTAGTCGTCGTTGTCCTCAGAGAAATGCCGATGGGTTTTGTCAGGTTGATGGTAGGGGGCAGACAGTGGGGATGGGGGGGGGGGGGGGGGGACCTGTGTATTGACCGTCCGATTTTTTTTACATGAAGGATGATGTTGTCAGGTCATTGGACTTCGTAATAGAAGGAGGGGTGGGGGCACACAAGAGAAGGATGGGTGGTCCTGCTGTATATAAAAATGACGACAGACACCCCAGCTGCACAGCTCGAAGCCGCTCACTCGACGACAAAAGAGTCTCCTCCGGTCGCGGAATGTGATGTCGGCCTGATGTTAATGCTCCTCTGTGAGCTTGGTGACTCTTTCCACCGAGACTGCCCCAGGTGGAACACACAAAGAGATTCGCCTGTCTGTAAAAACAGAGCGAGACTCTCTGATCTGGATTGTGTGTGTGTGTGTGTGTGTGTGTGTGTGTGTGCGCGCGGGGGGGGGGGGGGGGGGGGGGGGGCAGTCAAGTTGATGGTAAATGCTCAGATAGCGGATCGCGGAGATCGTATCTAGCCTGGGCTTGGGAGCTAGAAGAACGGTCATCCCTGGAGAGGACACTGAACAGAGGACGCCCCGCAACAACATCCGGGGATTTACTGTACGTACAATGGCGCCCACCACGACTTACACTTTCTGGGTAAAGGTATGAACTTTCAGTGACGTGGAAGGGGAGGAGGGGGGGGGGGTGTAAGCGAGGAGGGCGGGTGAGTGTAAGAGTGTAAGGGTTGTGGGGGTGAAGATTGGGGGGGGGGGGTCATTTTAAAGGTAAGGAGGCGTGAGGGTGACTTTGATGCAGAGAAAAGAGGGAGAGAATTTTATGAGCTATAATTGACTGGGGACGTTGGGTGAGAGAGAGAGAGAGAGAGAGAGAGAGAGAGAGAGAGAGAGAGAGAGAGAGAGAGAGAGAGAGAGAGAGAGAGAGACAGTGCTTGAGTTTGCGTTGCCGTAGTCAAAGTGCTCCAAGACCTTTACCCGTTCAAACGAATGGTTTTCAATAGTGTGTCCTCTGTGATGTTCTCGGCACTTTATCCGCGAAGACTACAGTTACTGAACTGATAGAATACACTGGATCCTGTGAAATTTGGCGAATGACTGGTCAGCTGTTTGGGAGGTATGATAATGATGATAGTAGTAACAGTGTGATAGAAGTAGTATCAGTAGCAGTAATAATAGTAGCAGCAGCTGAAGCAGCAGCAGTAGTAGGCCTAGTAGAAGCATCAGCAGAAGTAGTAGTGATGGTAATGGTGCTGGTGGTGCTGGTGGTGGTGGTGGTGGTGGTAACAGTAGTAGTAGTAGTAGTAGTAGTAGTAGTAGTGGTAGTAGCAGCAGCAGCAGCAGCAGCTGTAGTAGTAGTAGTAGTGATAACAGTAACAAGAATGAGCCAGAGCCACTCTCTCCCTCCATCCCCTCCAACTCCCCATCGACCCCCCCCCCCCCCCCCCCTCCCCCCTCTTCCCTGACTGTCACTCCCACGCCCAAGACATCAATTTCAATTACATAAAAAAAAAAAAAAGTTTGGGCATGGGGTAAAATTGATGGGGGGAGATGAATTTGTCCACACACCACAAAATGTGGCGACCACTCTCTAGCCCGCCCTACAGTGTGAACGCCGAAAAGAGGGAATGACGTAGGCTTTCCTTGAACGCTCCACTCTCCGCCGTGTGTGTCTGACAGTGTAGCCGGCAGTCGTAAGATCGTTCGGGCAGAAACAGGAAAACAAAATCGTGATTTTAATTTTTCAGATTGTGAGGTGGGAGTTTAGTTGAGCTGGTGTTGCGAGGATTCAGCTAAGGGAGAATACTCTTTGTTTAAACGGACGTTGTTTGGAGGTAAGTGTTTGAAGGTTGTACGTCTTTTCTTCTTCTTCTTCTTCTTCTCCTTCTTCTTTCTTTCTTTCTTTCTACGTTCTTTGTCTCCACGGCTGTCGTAATCGATGTCTTTTCAGCATAGAATGAGAAATGTGAGAGTAAAGTTTAACCCTCCTTTCTTTCTCAAAGGTTTTCTCCGAGGTTTAGTGTGAACAGAACTTTGTGAGGTGTCTGGTCTCAAATGTAAAAGCCTTACTGACATCTGTACAGACAGGCATCTGATATAAGTGACAACGAGACTGTTTAAAGAATAGGTTTATTCATGGCTGTACTTAAAGAATAGGTTTTATTCATGGCTGTACTTATGTTGATATTCTTGGTTTCCCTTTCCATTCTCTGTGATTGTTAAGTCCTAGTAGTAGTAGTTTTTTTTGTTTTTTGTTTTTGTTTTTTTTTTTTGTTTGTTTGTTTTTGTATAAGCCCAACGAAAAAGAGAGAGAAAGAGAGAGAAAAAAAAAAACCCGAGCTCAACAAATCGCCCAGAACCTAGACGCGCAGTCCCCGACAAGAAAGCCACACTGAAACTTACCTGCACTGTTACCAGTTCCTTGTGTGGGAAGAATCTCTCTCTCTCTCTCTCTCTCTCTCTCTCTCTCTCTCTCTCTCTCTCTCTCTCTCTCTCTCTGGTATGTTATGCGTTGGCAACAGCAATGGTGTGTGTGTGTGTGTGTGTGTGTGTGTGTGTGTGTGTGTGTGTGTGAAGTCAGGGTGTGTAGAACATGCAGAAAGTCAACGTCATTTAAATGTATTATTTAGAGAGTTAGAAAGACGATAGAAGATAGAAGTTTGCAGACACAGAGAGAGAGAGAGAGAGAAAGAAAGGCGGGAGGGGGAGGGGGGGGGGGCACATCTCCTTCGCGCACATCATCTTACTGAATAATCGTCAAGATGTGTCTCAGAATCAGAGTCGCGTCAACTCTGCGAGTCATACTGCCAGACCGTATTTCATGTCAAGGGAAATAACTCATCAGAAGAGGGGAAGTGACGATAGAGGGCGCTCATTAACAAGCGTTCTCAAGAGCGCCCACTTGACCTTGGTTACAAATTGCTTTGACAGGTTGTAGATAAAGAAGATTTTTTTTTTTCATACCTTCTTTTTCTTCTCCATTCTCTTCTTCTCCTGCGTTTTTCTCTCCTTTCTTTTCGCTCGTGTTTTAGACTTATCTTCTTATCATGTTTTCTCTCCCCCGCCCCCACCTCCACCCACTGCTAAAGTTTCCTCTCTCCTCTATATGTTTTTTTTTCTCCTCCTCCTCCTCTCTGTCTGTCTGTCTCTCTTACTTTTCCTCTATCTCTTCTTCTCCTCCTATTTCTCCACCCCTTGTTGTTGTTGGTGGTGGTGTTGTTGTCATTGTTGTTTCTCCTCCTCCTCCTTCTCCCCCCCCCCCCCCTTCCTCCTTTGCCTCCTTTTCCTCCTCTCTTCTTTTTGCTTTCTTCCTTATTCTTCTTGCCCCCCCCCCCCCCCCCCGTTCCTTCTCCTCGCCCTCTTGTTCTCCTCTTCCTTCTCCCTACAACTACATTTGAATTCTTAATTCTTCTTTTCCTTCATCCTATTTTTCATTGAATGTTTCATGAAAGTTTACAGTAACATTCCGTGCAGCAGTTCACAGCCTGTTTGATACACACATCGACACTCAGTTCGTGGAAAAACTAAGTTTCCAGAGAATAATTATACGTGTTTCAGTTTCAGTTTAATCAATGCGTGCAGACTAGTCCATATACGCTGCACCACATCCGTTAAGTTTTTGAGACCACACTTCGCATGATTTAAAGCTGGCGGATAAATGAACTAATGACTAAGATGAGAGAATTAAGAAGAGGGTCTCGTGGCTACGACGTAGCAGATGTCTGACCTACCCATTAGTCCAACGCGCTGGTCAGACCTTGAGTACCTGCCTAACATTGGTTGTGCCATTAGTATCATTGTGTGTGGTGAGTGTACACGTGTATAGGTGTGTGGGCACGGGCCCTTGTGTGTGTGCCAGTGTATGCGTGCGCGAGCACATGTATGATGTGTGTGTATGCGTGTGTATATGTACGCGTGTGCATGCGTGTGTGCGCGTTCGCATGTGTGTATCATGTGTGCATTTGTGTTCGTAAAATTTGTCTTTTAGGTGTCCAGCATTACTCTTTAAATATATCTGTGTTTTGCTTATGTGTGCCGGAGTCCCACACTACTCAGTGTTAGATGTATATTACTATCACGGGAAATAAATAAACATTCAGAATTGTACTGTTCTGCTGAAACTTTCCAGTGCACGAAGTGTGCGTGACGCACGTGCGACCCTTGGCAAGTGAGAACACTTTCTTAGCATGAAGATTAGCACGAAGGGTTAAACTGAAGGGGAGAGTACGATAGGAGGGTTTAAACAAGCATGGGCTCCTGGAGAAAACACGTTTGACATCAGAGAGTCGTGACCAGGCTCCGAGATGGCACCAAGACGGAATTTCCGGCAGTGAATTGTCCCGGACGGCTAGGGGTGAGCCACTCTGAGATTCAGAGAATGATGGCAAGGTTTCAGGTGAAGCTGCCCAGCCCCCGAACAACACCCTCAGTGTGGTCGCCGCCCAGAATCACGAGTCGCCGCCATGGCCGGTGACTTAGGTCGGGCCGACGGCTTGGTGCTGCAGAACCGTCATCATCGCAGAACGTCTCAGACCAGAGCTGAAAATGGCAGTGTCAGTGTCAGTTTCAGTTTCATCATGGAGGTGTCACTGCTCGCGGACTGTTCCATATACGCTACACCACATCCGCTTAAGTTTCGAGACCACACTGCGCATGATTTGAAGCTGTTGGATAGATGAATTAACGACTAAGGTGAGAGGATTTAAGAAGAAGGTCTCGTGGCTACGATTTAGCAGATGGCAACGTTCGTGCAGCAGAACCATCAGCACAGAACGTTTCAGAACAGAATGGCAACGTTCGTTTAACAGAATTATCACCATAGAACGTTTCAGGATAAAGCTAAGAATGACAACGTTCTTGCAGCAGAACCATCGTCACCACAGAACGTTTCAGAATAGAATGGCAACGTTCGTTCAACAGAATCATCACCACACAACGTTTCAGAACAGAAAGGCAACATAGAATCGGCATCACCGCAGAACGTTTCAGAACGCAGCTCAAAATGGCAGCGTTCGAGAACTTCAGCAAAGCAGACTCTCTGCGACCACCTGCATCAGGCTGGCAGACCGTTGCGGCCGCTAAGACAGACACACCACCGGGCTTGTGTGCAGCGGTGCAGACGTTGTCAGTGTTGTCCAAGGCAGCAGCGATGAGCCAGAGGACCCTTTACTGGCCAGTCCAGTTGTCTTGTTTCGTAGAGGCGAGGTGGTGGAAATTCTCGTTCGCTTGCCCAAGTGTCTGCTGCTTCACAGCACCCTAGCGGCGGGCGGGGACTAGGAAAAGGAGAGGGGGGGACGGGAGGGGGAATGAGAGAGAGAGAGAGAGAGAGAGAGAGAGAGGACACTAAATGGCGGCCACACAGGTTTTTTGACTTGCGTCAATGTGCACGAACAGTGTATATCTGTCTGTCTGTCTGTCTGTCTGTTTTGTCTGCCTGTCTGTCTCTGTTTGTCTGTCTGTCTGTCTCCCTCCCTGTGTGTGTGTGTGTGTGTGTGTGTGTGTGTGTGTGTGTGTGTGTGTGTGTGTTATCAGGGGATGAGGTTGTTTGAGTGTCATTATCTGGAAATTGAATTCAATTACAAACCAAAAACGTTTTCTTTTTTCTTTTCAAAGATCAGCTCCAAAATGACGAAATTTAGATATGTGACACAACGAACCGTCACAGTGACTGTGGCTGGATTCTGTCAGTGACTTCCAGTCAGTCCCCCCCCCCCCCCCCC
>JADBJO010000082.1:870000-872500 GCA_016801955.1 Conus betulinus
TGGTGATGTGATGATGATGGTGGTGATGATGGTGGTGATGATGATGGTGGTGGTGGTGATGATGATGGTGGTGATGATGATGGTGGTGGTGATGGTGGTGGTGGTGATGGTGGTGGTGGTAATGATGGTGATGGTGGTGATGATGATGGTGATGATGGTGGTGTGGTGATGGTGGTGGATGATAGTGATGATGGTGATGATGGGTGATGATGATGATGATGGTGATGATGATGTGGTGGTGATGATGATGATGGTGGTGATGATGATGGGTGGTGGTGGTGATGATGGTGGTGATGAGGATGGTGGTGGTGGTGATGGTTGGTGGTGGTGGTGATGATGATGATGATGGTGGTGATGAAGGATGGTGATTATGGTGATGATGGTGGTGGTGGTGGTGATGATGATGATGATGATGATGATGGTGGTAGTGATGATGATGATGGTGGTGATGATGATGATGATGATGATGGTGATGGTGTGATGATGGTGGTGGTGATGATGATGGTGGTGGTGATGATGATGGTGGTGTGGTGATGGTGGTGGTGGTGGTGATGGTGATGATGCTGGTGGTGATGATGATGGTGGTGATGATAGTGATGGTGATGATGATGATGGTGTGTGTGATGGTGAGGATGATGGTGATGGTGATGATGCTGGTGGTGATGATGGTGGTGGTGGTGGTAGTGGTGGTGGTGATGATGATGATGCAGATGATGATGATGATGATGATGATGATAAGTTAGGGTTGGGTTGGGAGAGTATGAGTGCAGAATTGAAGAAGTATGCTACAACTTAACACACCTTATATTCTCTCTCTCTCTCTCTCTCTCTCTCTCTCTCTCTCTCTCTCTCTCTCTCTCTCTCAGTCTGTGTGTCTCTGTCTCTCTGTATATCTCTGTCTCTGTTTTCTCTCTGTCTCTGTCTGTCTGTGTCTGTCTGTCTGTCTGTCTGATCTGGTGTCTCTCTCTTTCTCTCTCTCTCTCTGTCTCTCTCTCTCTCTCTCTCTCTCTCTCTGACTGACTGGCTGCTTCCTTACCCTGCAGGAGGTGGTGCCCACGAGTGACCAATCGACTGGTGTCCTGTCTTCAGCCCCAGTGGGCCTGGTCCCCCAGCGGCAGGTAACAACAACACACTGACCCTAGCACTGACCAGCAGGTCCCTGCTGTCACTGGGCTGGGAGAGGGAGAGGGAGGGGGGGATGGGGATGGTGGAGGGGAGGGCAGGTAACAACAACACACTGACCCTAGCACTGACCAGCAGGTCCCTGCTGTCACTGGGGTGGGAGAGGGGGGGGGGGGGATGGGGATGGACTGGAGAGGAGGAGGCAGGGTAACAACAACACACGACCCTAGCACTGACCAGCAGGTCCCTGCTGTCACTGGGCTGGGAGAGGAAGGGGGGATGGGGATGGTGGGAGGGGAGGCAGGTAACAACAACAACATTAACCCCAGCACTGACCAGCAGGGTCCCTGCTGTCACTGGGCTGGGCTGGGAGAGGGAGGGAGGAGTGATGGGGATGGTGGAGGGGCGGCAGGTAACAACAAACACTGACCCTGGCGCTGACCAGCGGGCCCCTGCTGTCTCTGGGCTGGGAGAGGAGAGGGAGAGGGATGGGGATGGGAGGGGGAGGCAGGTAACAACAACACATTAACCCCAGCACTGACCAGCAGGTCCCTGTCTGCAAAACCCCCTGGGAGGGGGGGTCACTGGGGGTGGGAGGGGGGTAGGGGGGAGGGGGGCAGCAGTAACAACAACAAACACTGACCCTAACACTGACCAGAGCAGGTCCCTGCTGTCACTGGAGTGGGAGAGGGATAGTGGAGGTGGGGATGGGGGGGGGGGGGGGGGGAGGGGGGGAGTCTGTGTGCAGAACTGAGGGAGTACGCTACAACTGAAGATGCTTCGTACTGTCAAGACCGTACTCTCTCTCTCTGTCTTTGTGTCTCTGTTTCTGTCTCTGTCTCTGTCTCTCTCTGTCTCAGTCTGTCTGTCTGTCTGTCTGTCTCTCTGTCTTTATTTATCTGTCTGTCTCTCTCTCTTTATTTGTCTGTTTGTCTGTCTTTCTCTGTCTCTCTCCCTCTCTGTTTCTCTCTCTGTCCCTCTGTCTCTCTCTCTTTCTCTCTTTCTCTCCCTCTCTCTCTCTCTCTCTCTCTGTCTCTTCTCTCTGTCTGTCTGTCTGTCTGTCTGTCTGTCTCTCGGTTTCTCTCTCTCTCTTTCTCTATATCTATCTCCCCACCCCCCCACCCTCTCTCTCTCTCTCTCTCTCTCTCTCTCTCTCTCTCTCTCTCTCTCTCTCTCTCTCTCTCCCCATGAAAAGAAGTGATGAGTGTCACATTCCGGACCCCGGACCTTGTCACATAGTCTTAAAACCATTTTCGCTTCGGCTGACATCTTTTTCTTACAGGGCTGGGCGGGGTGTAAGAGCATTTATATTTGCTTATCTCATTACCCTGGTAAAATAAGGGTCGTTTCGTTTCCTTTCGTTTCGTTTCGTTTCGTT
>JADBJO010000082.1:887500-960000 GCA_016801955.1 Conus betulinus
CGTTACAAAAGACACTGGGTCTCAAATGTTCGTTGAACACAATCAACCAGAAAATGCATTCCTTTTTGACCGCTTGACCCGAAAGTCCATCTTCTTGCTTGCTACTACAGAAGAAAAAGTAGATTTTAAACGGAAAAAAATCTAAATGAGAGAAACTAGTTTGTTTAAACTTCGTTTTCTGTCTCATCGTCTTTCATCTCTCTCTTCCCTGACATGGGCCCTCACGTTCGGCTGAGTAGTAAGCAACATGATTTGATGCGATTTGTGTCTTTTATCTATACATATTTATATGTATGTCTGGCAAACGTGGCTCGTCGATTTCTGTCTAATTCCTTGGGATTGGTGAAAAGAGCCGTTGGTATTGTTGGTGTGTGGCCGCGACTTGCTCGGGTCAGCTGCACTCTGAGTCTAAATTTTTTTTTTTGAGTTGTGTATGTCCAATGGATGTACCTCAGTCCTTTCATTTACTGGCTAGAATCATACAGAAGTTGACAGAATTCAGCTATTTTTGTAGCCTGGCACATGTATTCATTTACATATCTGTCTGTCTGTCCGTCTATCTATATCAAAGAGCCTGACTGTCTGTCTGTCTCCCTCGCTCCCCCCCCCTCTCTCTCTCTCTCTCTCTCTCTCTCTCAAGACGAAATGAAAAGCAAATGCAGATTAAGCAGTGTAGTATCGTGGTTCAACTTCTCTCCGTTCAAAATCCATTTAATCTTCAACTCAAAGGAGAAACAAGCTGACCTCAAGGCTACATGCCTGCAAAGGTGGTGGGAAAGCAAGGAAATCCGGGTACTTATGCTCATCCAGTATTGTTCTTATATTTATGTCTTTACATGTAGACAAGTTGGGGGTAAGGGGGATGGGGACTAGATTGATGAGATACAGACTTTTGAAATATAGACTTTCGATATTTTAACTGACACTTCAAAAGCTTAGGACACATAGGACTATCCCAGCTAAAAGAAAATCAACAGGCCATTTTGGAAATCTAGAGGACAAAGTGTCAGGATGCAAATGGACTTGAATTGGGAGGGGGGTGGGAGGTGGAAGGCTTTCACTCGGGGGGGGGGGGGGGGGGGGGAGGCAAAGCAAATCAGAGAGAGAGAGAGAGAGAGAGAGAGAGAGAGAGAAATAGGCATAGGCCTTAAAAATGACGTCAGCTAAGGGGAAGGTCATGCATTTGAAGCTTATGATGTCATCGGTGAACATTTCCCCCAAAAAACACAGGAAATAGTATGTGAGGAGTTGTTCGTCTGACCAATGATCAGTGTAATATTAAACGCTGGGTCAAACATGTGGCAGGCCTCAGAGCGCGAACATTTCACTGCCAAATCCTAACTGTGGCGTGTGGCCTGCTGAAGGAAAAACTGGACGGGCGCCAAAACGAGCTCCTCACAGCCTAGGTCAGCTCAAAATCGTTTCAGCGCGTAGCAGCCAATTGGTATGTCCAAAAAGCAGATGAGATCAACTGGACGCAGCTTCGCCATAAACGTTAATTGTCGTATCCTCCATGGTTGCAAATCATGAGGTCGAGGTGATCATTCTGTTTGACAGTGTTTCAGTCATTCATAAGAGCAGTCGTTCCAAAATCCACCCGTTCAGATGAATGGACCATGGGAGACATCGACAGTGTTTTATCAAAAGAAAATAAAAGAAAGAAAAGCTCAAACAGCCACCAATTTGTATCCACAGCTTGTTAGGACCTGATCAAGACCCTGATCAACGACACAAAAAACAGGGGGGGGGGGGGGGGGGGGGGGGGGGGGCAGTGTGTGTGTGTGTGTGTGTGTGTGTGTGTGTGAAAATCTGACTGACAACGAATAAAACAACGTATGTCATTAGATCTAGTAGCAGAAGGTGACTTTTAGTATCAGAATCTTCAACTGGTTGAAGGTGGATAGCTAAGAAGAAGAAGAAGACAGTGGGCGGAAATTTAACGTATTTCATGTTAAAGTTCAATGGATAACAACAAAAATCAACGTCGACATAATCAATGATATTCGGCTAATGCGAATGTTGCATCCATTTACTGCAGACATAGGCCTAAAGGGTCTGTCCAATAGGCCTATCCGTAGGCTTAGCAGATGTGATTTTTTCCCCCCACCAGAACTGTCTAAAGAACTGTCCGGCGAGCCGAACATGAGAAGATAAGTGGTTTCCAGTTCTTCGTTTTCACTGTTCTAAACGTTATTTGTTTTTGCCTGAAGAAGACCCATGAGGTCGAAATGCATTGTGTCTTGTCCTGCACTTTGTCTATGTCCTTGGCGGTAACTTACTCCCTCTCTAAATATTTTAAGATTTATTTTCATTTTGACTTTTTATTTTCGTTTTTGAGCCACTGCCTCCATTACGAACACTTCCATGTGAATGTGATTTCCCCCTTATTTCTGTTCCAGTGGATTTTCCATTTACCAAATCTTATCGCTGCTTGTTTACTTGCTTTCATTTGAAGATGTTCTTTGTGCTCGACCAGTTTGTTTTTGTTCATTTTTAAAAGATTTCTTTTTTGATTTGAGGGAAAAAGTCTTTACTTGATGTATAGTAAAATCATTTGCAAAAAGTGAAGTTTGTAATTAGGAATGATACATAATTAAAACAGTATGCGGTTGCATCTTTTATTGCTATGGTTTTAATCAGTCCTTTTGCAAATTATCACCTATTAAGTACAGGAAATGCTGAATGCTTGCTAGAACTGAACATTGATTTGATCTGTACTTGATCTATGTTTCCTTTGCAACCACCATAATTTGAACACTGGTGACTGTTGAGATTTATCAGAGATTGAAGCGAGCCTACTGTCTTTCAACCTCAAATAGCCGCATGTTTACATACATGACAAGTTTGATGCCCTCCTCAAACACAATCATGACCCTCTGCACAGAATGGGTCTGAGGTCACCTATCTGTTACTGTTTTTTCATTGAAAAAAAAAGTTTTATATGTTTTTTTTTTTTGCTGATAATTGAAATAAATTCATGAATTGAAAAAAGAGGCAGGCAGGTGATGTGAGTTGTTAGAGTTTGATGCATCTATAAATTTTGATTCAATTGGTTTTATGATGTTGCTGGTTTTATGATGTTGCTTATAAAAGATTACAGCTGTGCATATCATACTGGTTGATCTTTTTATCATGGAATAGATTGAAAATTTTTTTTAACGTTTTCTTAAAATGGCATGTGTAGATGGCACTTTTCTTAGAGGCAGTTGCTGCTGCATTGTTTGTGTGATCTTAAAGTGGTCGAAACTGTTGAGAAATCTTCAAGTTCAGTAATGAAAATGATGAAGTTTTAGCATTTAATTCATCGTAATGTCAACAGTACTGAATGTACTGCAAATAGTAGATGAACTGTTAGCATGGCTAAGCGATCAATTTCATTACAGGTTGACATTTGACACGTTTGATGATGAAGAGAGATAGAAACTGTTTTTCTATAGAGAGAGTGAGATTGCAAAATGATTCAAATCTTGGCAAACCTGAACTACATAACTGTCAGTTCTCATTCTCAGTTTATAAGAAATGAAGTTTCACCACATCATGCCAGTGTTTCATTTTTTCTGGTGGACTGTATCCGCTGTGTTTGTCATCTTCTTTTACTTCAATGGAACAATAGTGTTGATGTGCACAACAACAAACAGTCAACAGCTTACAAAATGAATGTGTGAAAGAAGTTTATGTACAGATGTCTATACATATTTTACAATATTAGACATAATAGACATTTTTAATTAATATGATTTTTTTAGACTAGATTTATAAAGTTTTCTTTCTTGTTTTTTTTTGTTTTAATTTACATGCATTTTGATGTTGGAATTCAAAACATTACGTCCCAAGGTTTTGGTAGTGATTTATGTTTTTAATGATTCTACTGCTTTGGAGCCTTGTATACTACACCTCATATCTGAAAACTAGGAACACTTTTTCATTTAAAGAGTAGTTTTTGTTGCTTCATTTATTCTGAATTTAGAATATAGATGCCGCAGAAAAATGCTTCAAGATGTGTTATTATAAGATCCTTGTTTTCGTGAGAAGAGGCACATCCCAGCACTCTCAGTGCAGCTTGCCTTATGCATATCACATGGTTGCTGGTTGAAGCAGATTTGACAACATGTCTGTTGGGACTGCTATGGACACAGGGGATCAGGTAAACTTTGCCTACTGATATTTGTCAAACTGGCCTAGCACACATCTTTGCATTGTCAGTTCAAGTAGATTCCGCCCACAGATAATTTTCATAATCAGCAATATGCACTTGTCATATGACTTACCAGGTTCAAGTTGTGCACCGATCTTTGTGGAGCTGGCCTAATGCACAGTTTACCTAACTTGCCAACTCAAGTGGAGTTACCTACAGAATCTGATTTGTCAGGAACAACTGTCGGGGATGAGTTCTTTTAAGCTTTGGGCATGATGCATGTTGGGCCTAAATTGACTGTTTTCACCCTTCTCAAAGACAAGTACCCTGATCTTATTGTAGGAATTATCCTGGCAAGTAGGACGGGGGGAAAGAGGGGGAACTGGTAAACTGACTGAAGAGATCTGAAAGTTAATTAGTCTCACCAGACTGCATTAATTACTACAATTCCATGAAAAGATAAAGTAAAGTGGTGTAGTTTGTTTTCTCTCTCTGATCACTTATACAGTTGTTTGATAAATTACTAACTAAAGATGAGCAAAAATGTATATAACACACACACACACACACACACACACACACACACACACACACACACACACACACACCTTCCTTCCACCAGCCTCTCTCTCAATCTACATCTACCCATCCATCCAGCCGTTGATCAATCTCTCGATCTATCCGGAAAAATGCCTTCTGAACTGAATAAGTTACCAATGATAATATGAAATAAAACCATTCTGATAAAATACCACCAGAAAGCTAAAGAGCTAGATCTAGATATTGATTCTTGTGATTTCACGCTTTTCAAAAATGAAGTCATCCTTAGTGATTGTTATGACTGATTAGAGCTCTGATTCAGAATTTCTGTTGGAATACTCTGTTCAAAAACTTGGAAAATAAAATCTTGGAGTTAGCATCTCTTTCTCTTTTATTCGTCTTGTTTACATGAGTAAGAGTGTGTTTTTAATTTCTGATTTGTATGGGATACATCTCCATACACTATTGAACAATTTGTTTCAGGTGTAAATTGTAATCAAGGCAGTTAATTCACCAACTTGTCAAAAAAAGTGAGGTGACCAGAGACAACACAAATAAATCTCATAACAGGAAATCATTGGTGGTGGAGCCCATAGGAAGATAAAAGCTTTTGCCTGCGAAACCGACAGTCACAGATTTTAACTTCTCACGTGGTCTGATTTTTTCTGCTGGAAACCCCCCTACATCCACCCAGCAGCCAACAGTTTCCTGATTCACTTCAGCGAAGGTTATAAGGCAGAGAATGAGGGGTGTGTGGGGCCCTTTCATTATACCGTGCTCAGATATGGTAAACCTCTCAGTCCCTTGCCACTAAGGCCATCAGACTATGGGCCTTTATCTCAACTTCTACAAAGTTATTTGTGGCACCAGGCCCAGACCACACAGCTAAGTAGCCTTGCCCAACACGTCCATTGTCAGTCATGTAAGACATCGGTGCAGCAGCTTTTAAGGGGTAAAATAACTGGCAAAGGTTCAGAAGAATTGTACTGAACAATTCAATCATTTTCATTATCTATTTGTGAAATTCACAAAACAGGAGTTAGGATCATGTGGCATTTTTTTTACAGGGTCTAAATCGCAGATCTGCTTTTCAGTAAAACAGAAAAAGTATGTGCACTGCTAAAATTGCTCTATGGCTATTTGTGAAACTCAGTAAATGTTGCTCAAGTCAGAACCACATTTCTATTCCAGAAATAGGGTGAAAAAAATGTGACATTTTCAGTTATAGTCAGAATTCTGGCCTCTCTTTTGCTTCGACCCATACACTGAGTATCAAACTCTTGGTCGTGACCAGCAATGTATGCAATTTCCCCATTGTATGTATAATTTGAAAACAAAACAAAATCCTCAAATGTTCTGCTCCCACCATTGCCATCACTCCTCCCTACCCTCCCAATTTTCAGAAACAAGGATAGAACCATCGCAACAACTGATTGGTAGATGCATATTGTATGTCCAGGTGCTTTTATCATTACTACTTAATGCAAGCAGTCTCTGCAACAATATATTAATTCCATATTCAACTGTTCGCCTAGCAGCAGAGTTAGTGCTGGATTACCGTGGATTGCCTGCTGGTATCTAATCTTGGATTACCGTGGATTGTCTGCTGGTATATAGTCTCACAAAATCCCTTCACATGAGAAATCATCACAGTTTCAGTCATTACATGGCTAATGCCATGTTTTTCAATGTTCAGTAATACACGGACAGTAGTATCACTGAAACTGCTCACGCTAACACCTATTTCTCAACAATTCATTTCAGTTCACCTTGTTGGCTGGTAACTGCCAATTTGATATTAGAACTGATCTCAAGAAAATGAATCATGTCACATTTTGCATCTAAAGTACGAATGGGACTCAAATACAGAAAAGCCCAGTAATAAAGAAAAGTGGGCCACGCAACACCTATCTGCAAACTACTTTTTATTATCAGTTTGAAAAGAAAGGAAAAGAGGGACACATGAATTCATTGTACACTTTCAAGGCTATTTCAGTGTGTGCAAAAGGAAATGACGGAATAACAGAAAAAGAAGAATCTTGGTGTGAACCCTTGACATGGTCCTGCATATGATATAAATGTGTCAAAATGTGTTGGTGATTCATAGAAGACAAAATACTGAATGATATGGCGTTTACTATTATCAAAAATCATAAAGTAGGTCTGTAATGTCTTTGCACTTTGTCAGAACAGCACCACTCTGGTAATATAAAATACCATGCCCAATCACAATAGCTGTGCTTGCATAACTTGCTACGCCCTCTTGAGAAACGAGCAGAGCTCCGTCGAAATAAGTAATCAAGAAAGTGCTGGGTGTGTGTGTGTGTGTGTGTGTGTGTGTGTGTGTGTGTGTGTGTGTGTGTGTGTGTGTGTGTGTGTGTGTGTGTGTGTGTGTGTGTGTTCCCCCAGTGACATGACATTTCAATCCAGTTATCTACAGAAATAGTGACACTGGCATTATCAGCAGAGCCATTTGAGTTACCTGCAGTCATCTGTTTGTGAACTGGATTCTAATCTGCAGTAGTACTGTATCAGACAAGAGAAGATGGTTTGAGAAGAATTACAGTGAACGAGCGAGAGAGAGAGAGGTGAGGAAAAAGATGGTGATGGAAAGCCGGGGGCCGGATGGGAAGGGGGGGGGGGGTGATAGTGGTCGTGATTGTCACATCACAGCCCCTGAAGCTACCAGTGTAGTGGGGCCCAGAGAAGCACTGTCTTCGACTCTCAAACCAGTCAACCGTGAGCGATCGTGCACCACCCTTGGAAGCCAGCGCTGCGTTCACATGACCTAGGGTGCAAACATTGAGACATCAAGGTTCACGTGTTGGCACAGGCAATAGGCAGGTGGACAGGCCTACATGGTTTCCCGAGAGGTTAGGCCAGCCAGTCAGAGGCACAATGCGCTCACAGGGCGTGTTTTTTTTGTGGCGCATGGAAGTGGAATTAATGACAGAAGATACAACACCAACTGCATATTATCCAGTCGACTATTTAATGTTATGTTGATATGTTACCAGAAAAGTAATCAATGTGGTAATTTAGGCTCATTCGGCGAATCACCGCGTAGCCTGACAAATTCATTTAATGGGAAGTGGGAGAGAGAGAGAGAGAGAGAGAGAGAGAGAGTAAAAATGCAGATGTTTTTTCAGGTAAAGGCCATTGCCTCTTACGAAGGTTGATGGGGGTGGAGGTGGCGATTATAGAGAACGTAATAACAGTTAGTGAATTTCACAGACAATTAGAAAGACCAAATGGGACGTCTTTCTCACAAAATGATAACTGATCTAAACTGAAATCCCTTGAACAAGTAGGCAGAGAATTTTCTAACCATGATTTGATTCTAAGATGCCATGAGCAGACTTCACCGAAACTGACAGGGATCCCTGGAAGACTTTGTTGGTAGGCCTATTTATCGCGCTCTTACACAAGGTAATTTTGCAGCTGCAAACAAACAAACAAAATGCAGTTCGTCTTCTTTTCCATTAATGCATAATGGACAAGTAAAATCCATACCAGCATATTTACTGTAACGATGCTGGTGTTGTGCAATGTATTCCCAGTCTAAATTTGATCATAACAAACTTCAAGTGTTTGTCTAAATCCATTCACAGAGACAAAATTTGACATCGTGTACGATACAAAATGTCCGATACATGGTAAAATCTATGGTAATTTTTTTTTCTTACATGAAAGAAGTTCCATCCCTGCCACCTGCATGCGATCAATGTCTTAAATTCACATAGAAATAATCTATCATTTTGCACACATTGGTTTTATCCATACAAAGCTAAATTTAATTGATATAGTTTACAACAGACATTCGAAACCCCATTTTCAGAGAGAGAGAGAGAAAAGAGAGAGAGAGAGAGAGAGAGCAGAGAGAGAGTCGTGTACTTGCATACGCGGACACTGTGGGATACACAAGTTGATATATTTGTACACAGACGCAGACATGGACTGGCGCTTACATTGCCTCGCACAGGGACAGTGCAGAACAGACATGTAGATACACTTGTGCACACACACACGGACGCATGCAAACACACACACACACACACACACACACACACACACACACACACACACACACACACACACACACACACACACACACGGACAGAGACAGACAGACAGGCGTGTTGGCCAGACGTCAGATCTGTCATCTTTTGACGTGTGTTAATGTTGTGTAGGCCTATAGACCAGTCCCGCCTTGGCAGTGGTCCAAGCTGCCTGTGGCTTGCTGTTGGCCTAAGTGAAATGCGTGCAGTGACCCGTCCGTGGAGACTGTAACCGAAACTGGAACCAAAGCTACACTTCCTTACCCTCCTCCCCCCCCCCCCCCCCCCCGCACCCACTACCTTTATTTCTCTCTGTGTCTCTGTCTCACAGAAGAAATGGAATCCAGTGGACACTATGGGACCAGCTTGATGACTTGGACTTCGCTGACGACCAAGCTCTGCATTCCCACAGCCACCAACCAACAGATGCAGGACAAAACAACAGAGCTGGAAGCCACCTCTTCACGAGTTGGTCTCAAGATCCATGAGGGCAAGACCAAGATCCTCAAGATCAACACGAAAAGTGAGGACCCAGTCACACTGCATGGAAGTGAGCTGGAAGAAGTGGAGGCCTTTACATATCTGGGCAGCATCATTGACAAGCAGGGTGGCACAGACGCAGACGTCAGAGCAAGAATCGGCAAGACAAGGGCAGCATACTTGCAACTGAAGAACATATGAGCTCCAAGGTGGTATCGACCCGCACGAAGATCAGGCTGTTCAACTCCAACGTCAAGTCAGTGCTACTGTATGGAGCCGATACATGGAGGACAACAAAGACCACCAGGAAAGTGCAGACTTTCATCAACAGCTGCCTGAGAAGAATCCTCCAGATCCACTGGCCCAACACCATCAGCAACTCAGACATGTGGCAGCGTACCAACCAACTGCCAACCGAAGATGAGATCTGGCGCAGAAGATGGGGATGGATTGGGCACACCCTGAGGAAGCCAGCCAGTAACATCACCAGACAGGCGTTATCATGGAACCCCCAGGGAAAACGGAAAAGAGGAAGGCCAAGAAACACCTGGCGACGGGACCTTGAGGCAGACAGCAAGAAGATGAGACACACCTGGAAACAACTAGAGAGGGCAGCCCAGGACCGAGGACTCTGGCGGACTGTTGTCGGCGGCCTATGCTTCAGGAGGAGCGACAGGCATAACTGACTGACTGTGTCTCTTTCTCTATCTCGCCATAATCTCAAAAAACCAAAAGTCGAGTAGCCATACGTCATTTACTATTTAAAGAATTATTTTGGAAGAAACCTAAAGTTGGGTGGTTTAAAGTCTCGATCCCCACCCAAGTCCGTTGTTAACAGTCATACCGTTATGTTTGTTGTGTACAACAAGAACGAATAGTGCATTCGGAGGCAGTGATTGGTAATGGGCGTCGAGTACCGCGATGCAGTCCTGGTGTCTTGGTACCAAAACAGAACGAAATAAACATACATTTTACAACATCCCCCCTTTTCCAACTTCCAAGTAAAAAAAAAAATAATAATAAAAAATAAAGTAAAATAAAAGAAAGAAAAATCAAATTTCCCCCTTTTTCCGAGCGCTAAAAAAAAAAATCAAATTTTACGACGTCCCCAATTTTCGAGACCAAAACCGAATCGAGTTTTAAAGTCAATTGCTTTCGTATGCAGTCTTTCATTTTGTTTTGCCGTATTTCTCGTCCCAATCGAGTGCGGATGGGGATTCTGGAACAGGGAGATGATGTCCACAGCTGGCTTGGTGGTGTCTGGGACTTCCGTGTCGTCTTCTCTGGGGAAGCGGGAGTGCTGTGCGTCTCAGGAGAGGCTGACCCGGACGGCATCTTTGGGGAAGGAGTGGCAGGAATCTTCTGGGAAGAAGGAGTGGCAGGAGTTTTCAGGGGAGGTGAAGCAGCAGGCGTTGGCATGGGTGGGGCCAGTGCGCAGTGAGGTCGATCACCAGCAAGACGCATAGAGGTTGCGTCGTGGGGGTCGGATGGTTGGTTTCCGACTGTGTGGTCTGGGGCCTGGTCTGCTATCTTCTTCAAGTGCATCCGGTTCCAGCGGTCGATTGTTCCATCTTCAGCTTCCACGTTGTAGGATCGGCCATTGCTGCAGATGACTGTGGCTCTGCTCCATTTCTTCTTGCCATGCATGAGTGGTTGCATGACAACGGCATCGCTTTTTCCAGGGGTGGTAAATCTTTGGCTCGTTTGTCAAAGTTCTTCTGCTTCATCTGGTCAGTGCGCAGCTTCTGAATGTCTGACTCCAGGCTGAATTTTGGCTTCAGCAGGGCTTCGCATGTGGGCAGTAGTGTCCTTGTGCGTCTATTGAAGAAGTGCTGGGCAGGACTAGATCCAGTGCTCTGACTTGGTGTGTTCCGGTAGTTCAAGAGGGCCAGGAGCTGGTCTCCATCCTTATTCTTCTGAGGAAGGACTTTGCAGTGTTGACGGTGGCTCCTGCCTTTCCGTTGCTCGTGCTGTTGTAAGGGCTGGACGTTCTGTGTTCAAAGTCGACCGTGAATACGAACTGTTTGAAGTTTTCAGAGGTAAGTTGGGGACCATTGTCGGAAATCAGTACACAGAGTAAGCCATATCAGGCAAAGTAAGCTTGCAGTTTCCAGATGACGGTAGTTGCTTTTGGTGTTTTCAAGTCTGTCTTTCCCAAAAGTTTTTAGAGGTAGTCTACAGTCACCATGTAGTCCTTTCCATCCATTCCAAACAGGTCAACACCTATCTTTTCCCACTGTCATGAGGGAAGTTCATGTGGTTGAAGGGTTTCTGGCTGGTTTGAGGACTGGTACGACTGGCAGATTTCACATGCAGAGATGAACTGTTTGATGTTGCATGTCATCCCAGGCCAATACAGGCATTCTCTGGCTCTTTTCAGGCAGGCATCGATTCCAGAGTGTGTGAAGTGGAGCAGCTGCTTCACTTTTGAACGCATGCTGAGTGCTATCACGACTCTGTCTCGTTTTTGATGATTAGTCCATTTTGCACGGACAGCTCATCACGAGAACTGTGGTATGGGGCGAGTTCCATTGATAGGCTGGATTTCTCATCAGGCCAGCCACTCATGATAACAGATTGCAGAGTCTCGTCATTGTCAGTTGCGTCTTTCAGCTTTTTCGAGCCCCTCTTTTCTGATGAGGACAAAGTCAAGCATGTTGATGTGCTCGATATCTTCCTGCTTGCCTGGCTTGTTCAGGAAAGCTCTGGACGGGGTGTCGGCAAGAATGTTTTTTTTACCTTTCTTGTAGGTGACGCTGATGCCATACCTTTGCATTTTGACCATTATGCCTTGTAGTCTTTTTGGAGCTGATGACAGTGGCTTTTGGAGGATGGCTTTCAGTGTTTTTGATCACCCTGGACTTTGACTGGTCGTCCAAACGTGTACTACTGTGAAATTTCTCCATGGCGAATACGATGGCCAGTAGCTCCTTTTCTATCTGAGCGTATCTCGTTTCGACGTCTGTCAAGGCACGACTAGCGCAAGCAACTGGGGGCTCATTTTGAAGGAGCATGCGCCGAGGCCACTCTGGCTTGCGTCACACTGAATTGTCAGTTCCTCTTCAGGATTGTAGAAGGCCAACACTGGAGCTTCTCTGATACGTTTCTGGACAGTTTCAAAAGCTTTGTCATGAGTTGGTGTCAAAGTCCACGTGACCTCTGCACGCATAAGTTGTCTGATGGGCTCAAGTACTTCTGACAGCTTGGGAGGAACTTGGAGAGGTAGTTGACGAATCCACAGAATCGCCTGACACCTTCAACATCTTGTGTTTGGGGCATCTTCAGAACAGCTTCCAGCTTCTCTGGATCTATCTGTAGTCCATCTTTGGTCACCCAGAAAGGAAATCTCTGTTTTTCCATCTCAGCCTTTTCTTGTTCAACTTCACACCAAGGATGCGGTACTTTTTCAAGAGAGTGATCAGGTTCTTTTCATGGTCCTCAATGTCTACACCATGGACAATCACATCATCAGCCACACCAGTCACACTTTCAAGTCCTTCGAGTGCTTGATCAAGGCGCTTCTGGAACAGTTCACTGCTGACAGATGTTCCAAATGGTAACCTCTTCCAGTGGTATCTTCCGTATGTGTCTGAAATGTGGTTAGCATGCTTGACTCTTCATCCAGATGAACATGCCTGTATGCATTGCTGAGATCCAGTTTTTGAGAAGACCCTTGCGCCAGTCAGTTTCGGCAGGATGTCATCAATGACAGAGAGTGGGCAGTGTTCTCTTTTCATAGCCTTGTTCAAGGTCTTGTGTCGATGCAGATTCACAGATTGCCAGATTTCTTTGTTGCCTCTACCAGCTGGTAGGTTCTTCCATAGGCGTGACGACATCTGTTTCAGTGAGAGCTTCTCAGCTCTGTTTTCACCTTCTTCTGTATGGTATAAGGAATGTGGCAAGATGATTAGATGACTGGGGTGATGGCTTCATCAATCTGAAAGTGAGCTATTCCTGGAAGGCTGCCTCGGTCATCAGAAAATATGTCTGCGTACCTTAAAAGAATGTCTGTGCTCTCTCCAACCTTGCATTTGCTTCCAAATTCTGGTAGTGCACTGTGATCAGACCCATGTCTTCTGACGTCTTCTTGCCAAGGAATGTAGTGAGGTCCTCCTTGACCACAACAATTTCGGCTTTGAAGTGGTTTCCCGTTTAGGGATTGGTCAGATGCAGCTGAGCCTTGCTTTGGGCTTAATCGTGGAGCCATTGTAGACGTGCAGCTTGGTTCTGCATTCTTGCAGATTGCTCTTTTTGATGTGTCGTGTCGAGATCACATTGACACTTGCCCCCGAGTTGATTTGGCAGACGACCTTCTTGCCCTCAATAATCATCTCAACCTTGATTATCTTGTCTCTCCTTTCATGTCCCACGGACAGCAATTGTTCATCTCCAGATTCTGATTCTTGAACAGCATGAAGTTTCTTCTTTCTGCTGGCATCTCACATCAAAGTGGTTCTTTTTCTTACAGAGTTTACATGTTTTTCCCCATGCAGGACTGTTTCTTTTTTCAGGATGTGTGTCTGAGTGCAGAATTTGCGGTTTGCTTTCTTCAGCGTCAAGTTTTTGCTAGCTCAAGATGAGATGGCATGAGCTGAGCTTCTGCAGAAAGTAATTTTCACTCATTGCTCCAAGTTGTTGGGAAGTGGTCTCAGCTGCCCTGCATCTGTCGATACATGACTGAAGTGTAGGATCCACTTCCTGTAGTAGACGTTCCCTCGTGATCTGGTCTCTGATACCAAGAACAACGCGGTCTCGCAGCAGTGAGTCCTTCATATGGTCACAGAAACTGCGAGTTTTCATGAGAGTTCTGAGTGTGGCTACATAATCCTCAGAGGGTTCATCCATCTTTTGATCCCTCTTGTTAAAGACATAAGTTTCATTTGTCTTTCCTATGAAGTGGTTCTAAAATGCGTCTATGATGTCAGCCACTGTGTGGACATCACCGAGTTTCATCTCGTTGTAGATCATCAGTCCATCAGGGCCTAAAGTGTGGAGGACAGCTTTCTTGTAGGCATCAGTCTCATCATGCAATCTAGCTATGATAATATAATAGTCTCACATCTGTCTAAAGAGTTTTCCAGTCTGCACTGCGTTTTTTAACATTTAGGTGAGGTGGATGGCTTACTCTCGCGGTATGATGTTGCTAAGATTGTCCTCCTTCAGCCATGGTTAAGAAGGTAGTGTGCACCAAATAATATTAGGCCTAGTATCTAGCTGAACGTTTGTATGACGTTTGAATGTCGGTAGATGGGAGAACAAAATATATATTCTACTCACAGTTTCTTGACAGCATCTAGAGAACACTACTTTGCCATATAGTTTCTTCTTCTTCTTCCGTAGAGTCTCCACAATCAACAGGCTGATTATTTTGAGACTGTGAAACGGGGGATCTGCTGGGGAAAAAACTATTCTAATTCCTATTTCATTAACATGAAATTACTCACATTCATATCACAAAGTGACACCCCCACCCCTATCTTGCCTACTCATTAGCCTACAAAAAAAAAAAGCAAAAACAAACAAACAAAAAGGTAAAAGCTAAGTGCGGCACTGCCAGCAGGCTACCACGGTCGCTTTTCATCCATTACTATGGATTAGCTGGCCCCTGACTGCAGTAGGGCAGCTCAGGCCTGCGACATCCTTGCACTCATCCATTCACAAAACAAGACAGCTTTATGTAGAAATCTACTGAAGATACCTGTTGACTCGTGACACAAATGTGTCAGGGGTTTTGGCATAAACAGTATCCTGGGGAAGGGAATTCCAGTCCACAATTGTTCTTGGGAGGAACGACATCAGCCGGTTATCGGTGTCTGCAGTTAATTGATTAAACTGCTTATCATGACTTCGTCGCTCTCTCTTCTTGGGAGGATGGAGCTGCTGTTTCAACAACCTTGGACAACTGACTAAGTTGTTCTTGATTTCATAGAACATGGAGAGCCTTACTTTTTTCCTTCTGTTCTCTCAAGGGACATCCAACCTAGAGTCTGCAGCATGTTGGTAACGCTGGCAGTACGTTGGTAGCGGTTAAAAACACAAAGCGGGCTACCCTACTCTGGATTTTCTCTAACTTCACCTTGTGCTGTTTCTCATAGGGGTCCCAGACGGATGCTGAATATTCTAGCAGAGGCTTAACAAAGGTTTTATAGGCTTTAGCCTTTATGCTAGAGGAGCTGATTTTCAAATTACGTCTGAGAGACCCCAGGGCCTGGTTGGCTTTGGTCCAAATGGAGTTGATAGCATCTTGACAGCAGCTAGAGAAGACTACTCGCCCACAGTTACTACTACTGCTTTCACCGCTGCCACCAAGAAGAACGAATAGTGCATTCGGAGGCAGTGAGTGGTAATGGCGTCGAGTACTGCGATGCAGTCCTGCTGTCTTGGTACCGAAATAGAACGAAACAAACATTCATCTTACAGCGTTGAAAGCATCGGTTCTCATCCGAGGTGCGTTCACAGTCTGCAGCTGTCACCTGCCGGTACGTGTTCACGTGAATGTGGCGCTGTGTGGCTTTGTTTATGACAGTGAAGACAGGAGACATGAATTATTGAGCTCTGTCAACATGTGTTGATGCTGGGTTGGATGGGATGCGGTGAATTGAAGTCGTATAATCTGGCTCAAGGAACTCTCGGCAAACAACGTACTTACCAGACCGGTGAGTCCCCTTACAACCTCTTCCTGCCAAAGAAAGAATATTGTTGTTGAGCAACTTAAAATGCCCCGCATTGACGCTTAACTCATTCAACACTCAAGAGAACAAATGTCAGTATTCTTGATGCTGTGTTGGATGGATGAGTGGAACACGAGTGACGTACCTTGTCGATTTGCATTTAAAACCGGGATACAGTGAACTGAAATCAGCCATTTCATTCTGGTTCCCATAAACAGCAAAACTGAAGCCTTGAGCAACTGGTGGTAGAACCTACCAGAGAGGGAAACATCCTGGACTTAATCATCACCAACAACCCACAGCTGATTCCGCGAGTGGAAGTCCTCCCTGGGCAGTCTGACCATGCGGCAGTGTACTGTGAGGTGGTGGGTCATATCCAGAAGAGGAAACAGGCACCGCGCTCCATTCCACTGTATAAGAAGGCGGACTGGGAGGGTCTCCGGAAGTCTATGACCGACCTCACAACACCTTGGAAGAGATGAAGGACACTGCTAGTACAGAAGAGCTGTGGGTTTACTTCAGAGGCACTCTTCATGCAGCTGTCAAGCAGTTCATCCCCCATAAGCAGGTCCGTGTCAAGGAAAGCCAGCCCTGGATCACCCCAGCCCTACGCCGATTCGACAACAGACGAGACCGCATCTTCAAGAAGATGCGCAAGCGAGGAACAGAAGACCTGAAACAGCAGCACAAGTAACTCCGAAGAGAGGTCCAGCGCCACCTACGACGAGCGTACTGGTCTTACTTCGATGACACCTTCAACGAAGCAGACTCCAAGCAAGCAGCCAAGAACAAGCGCTTCTGGTCGTACATAAAACACCTGAAGTCGTCCAACGCCGGTGTCGCGCCGCTGAAGAAAGAAGGCAGGTTGGTGTCTGACCCAAAAGCACAGGCAGGCATCTTGAACCGCCAGTTCCAGCCTATATTCGACAGCGGCCAGACCTACTCACAGGAGGAATTCCAGGAAAAATGTAGATTCCCACTCAGAGACTTTCCAACCCCAGACAAGGTTGACATCAACATCCACGGGGTGAAGAAGCTCATCAGCAACCTGAAACCTGGAAAAGCACCGGGACCCGACAACATCAGCCCTAGCATCCTGAAGGAGCTGGCAAACGAACTGGCACCAGCTCTTACCATCATCTTCCAGTCTTCAGTCAGTACCGGCACCCTACCAGCTGACTGGAAAACTGCCCATGTTACGCCGATGTTCAAAGAAAGGAGAGCAGTATAACCCGGCAAACAACAGACCAGACTCTCTGACGAGTGTATGCCGTAAAGTGCGGAGCACATCCTGACAGGCACCATCTTGAACCATCTCGAACACCTCGGCATCCTCTGTAACCAACAGCATGGCTTCCGCATGAGAAGATCTTGCGAGACCCAACTCCTTGACTTCACCAACGAGCTGTTTGAGAACACGGAGAGCGGGAAGCAGACCGACATCTTGGTGTTGGACTTTGCAAAGGCCTTCAATAACGTCAACCATAGCCTCCTGTCCCACAAGCTCAACTACTATGGTGTTCGAGGAGAGATCAACACCTGGGTAGCCGACTTCCTGAGTGTCAGAAAGCAGGCGGTGGTCATCAGCGGAGAGTGTTCCGACTTCGTCCCAGTCAGGTCCGGAGTCCCACAAGGCTCAGTTTTGGGGCCTTGTCTGTTCTTGATCTGCATAAATGATCTGTCCGATACCCTGACTACGAGGTCACGCCTGTTTGCGGATGACACTGCGGTCTACGACATGGTCACTTCTCTCCACAGCCCAGGCCCATCTACAACAAGACCTCAACCAGCTTGCTGCGTGGGAGAAGAGATGGGACATGGCCTTTCATCCTGGAAAGTGCACCACTCTGCCTGTGACCCACTGCAGGAACCCCCTCCACTTTGATTACTGTCTGCACGGCCATATCCTGGAGACCGTCACCAGCGCCAAGTCACCATCTGCAGCGATCTCAGCTGGGACATGCACATCAACCACCTGTGCAACAAAGCCAACAAGACCCTAGGCTTCCTGCGTTGTAACATCAAAGTTAGCTCCAGGAAGATCAAGGAAATGGCCTACAAGTTCTTTGCGACCCATCCTCGAGTACGCCAGCAGCATCTGGGATCCACACACAGAGCAGAACATCAGTAAGCTTGAAGCGGTGCAGCGCAGGGCAGCCCGTTCCGTGATGAGGCGCTACCACAACACCTCCAGCCCCACCGCCATGTTTGAAGAACTGAAGTGGCCCAGCCTCCAGGGCAGACGATGCAGGCCTACAGCACGCCTATCCATGCTGTACAAGATCCATAATGATCTGGTCAGCATAGAAGGCATCAAAGCCAGCCTGCGCCCTGCACCTCCGCGCCGACGCCGCGGTCACGATCAGCAGTTCACCATTCCGCAGTGCAGAACGCAGTACAGACAGCAGGCGTTCCTTCCTCATACCATTAAGGACTGGAACGAGCTGCCCCAGGACGTTGTAGAGGCCAAGACCATCGACACCTTTTGTGTCAAGGGCCTCCCGTTTCCATTAAAAGTCACGCTCAGGTGTTTTTTGTTTGTTTGTTTGTTTGTTTTTTTCTTCTGTTCGGACCCCTTGCATAAGTGACAGAATAAACATCAAGTTGATTGTGGTCGCTGTGAAGGAAGAAGAAGAAGAAGAAGGAGAAGGATTTTACCGTCATAATTTGACGCTCTAACGCTTACTAACTCACACCCCCCGTTTTCATTCTTTTACCACCCCTTTCCCCCTTTTAAAATGAAGAAAAAGGTATTTGTGTATTTATGTATTTTTATAAGTTTTAATTTATCTTTTATGTGTCACACACACACACACACACACACACACACACACACACACGCACGCGCGCGCGCGCACACACACACACACTTAGGTGACTGTGCCTTGACACAGTACACACGCAATCTGTGTGTGTGGTGTGTGTGTGCGCGCACAACATCACGATCCATAGAGCCGAAAGTAGAACAGCAATATGTCATTTACTATTTATAGAACGGTTTTCAAGGAAACCGAAAGTTACATGTTTCTATGAAATGCTGATTTCCAGTCTGTACACGTTCTGTGATTGTAGCTTTGCTGTTCTGTGCGTTGGCGCGGAAGTAGTGCAGTGATCGTTTTCGTTGCATCAAGGAAGATAAAAGGCAAGAACCATTGATACGAAAAATATTTGTTTTTTCAGATTCTCTGGGGAGCACTGACGAAAAGAAGTCTTTGAGGTAAGTTTAACTGGCTAGTATAGTGAAGCCAGAGTAATTTCTGAAAGACCTTTAGACAATTTTTTTTGGACAAATTTCAATGACCGACACGCCACTTCCGGGTTTCGCAGCAGCTAGTAGCCGAAACATTTTCTGCGACAAAGATAGGGCCTCACAGACAGTACATGAAAAAAACCATCTAGGATAAGGATAACGCTACTTATTAAATGATTCTGGCAAGCACACACACACACACACACACACACACACACACGTACGTGTGTCAGCCATTTTAGATAAAAGGCTTAAGATAACAAAGGAATAGATTAGTGCAAACAACAAGGTATTTAAAAGCACTCCTCTTGTTAAAAATTGTTGTGCACAGCTGGTTGGCAACAACGCAGTCAAAAGTACCAGTGTTCCCTGTAGGATTTTAAAAGGAGGGTTAATGTGCCCCCCCCCCCCCCCCCCCAAAAAAAAAAAAAAAAAAAAAAACCTTCCAGACAAAACTGAAAACTAGGAGTCAAATACATGTATATAAAAGGGCACGTTCAGTTATTGATACATTTTTTTTATATGCATATTATTATTCAAATCACTAATGTGTTAGAACGTACATGTAAAAACTGCTTGTGTTTTCTGTGTGTTGCGAGTAATTCAGTAGTAACACTTTGATGAAACTGGGCATGTGACCTGGTATGCTTTGGTGCGAGTGAGACTAACTTTTACATTGTTTTGTGTAAGTTTACTCACAAACGACCTGCAGTCCGTTCACATTGTTTGGTGTACATTTACTCACAAACGACCATTTTCATTAAACAACTTGAGATCCACCAAAATACATTATAGTATTTGTTAGAAGAAACTGAAGGTATTTTACGAAAATGTGTATTCCTCATGTCTGATGAACCACTACCGACCACACAAACATGAGAGATTTTAAAACAGCAAAAGAGCCTGCACTGCACACACACACACACACACACACACACACACACACTCTCTCTCTCTCTCTCTCTCTCTCTCACACACACACACACACACACACACACACACACACACACACACACACACACACAGAGTGATTCCGCTTAAAACTGGGAGGGGGGGTGGGGGGAGGAGAAGAAAATAGACAAAAACAACAAACGATAGATTGTCAAACTAGACATGGCACTGGCAGCTCCACACAGTTGAAAAAGGCAAGCATGAAAAAAACAGAGGAATGAAGAGATGACAAAATGCAGACTAGGTTGAAAACAAACAAACAAACAATCGTGCATTTAATGTAACCTAGCGGTGGAAAGTACATACAGCGCAGCAGAGTTTGTCAAGCCTTGGCAGTCACACACACTTTAGGGAAATTTGCAGTCCAATGAGATGATTGGAAGGTGGGGAGGGATGGGAGCAAGAGCGTTACTGCAGGTTCCGCTTACACTTTTGACAGTTGTTAAACAGTATTCTGTGATCCAACCTCTTCTGTTTGTTTCAACAAAGAGAAGAGGTTGATGCACGTGTCTGGACAGTGTAATTGTGCTGAAACACTGCTGGAACGATCTCCTCATGTCAACAATTAAAGTATTGGACATACAGCTGACTGGCAGAATGGAAAAGAAGGCAGACTGCATTTTTTTTCACATGGCTGAACTTTGGTTTGCTGAAATCTTTTACATTAAAACTAAATCAATAAACTCTCATGTAAAAGTCAGCCAACAAACAACAAAAGAAAAATGACCAGAATACTTGACAAAAAGGAGCTGCCTGTTACTTACTTTTATGTCAGTCACTTAATTTTAGGAGTTTGTGTCCATAATATGTAAGTATTAACACCTCCGCAGCTGATGGACATGATTTGATGAAATCTCATCATATCATACCATATCATATCATATCGGTGGCATATTACGCATTTTCAGCCTTTAGCCTGCTCAGTGTGCATAATTCATGATTTTAGCAAGAAATATTTTGGTCTTATTCTCTCAAATTTTTATATAGCACATGCGTGGTTTTAAAAATGCAAGTCAATATTTGTTTGAAACATAAGGTGTATCCAGTGTTTATCAAGACATTTTTTGAAAGTGTTAACATTCTCTACTCCAACAACATTGACTGGCAAGTTATTCCAAGTATTAACAATTCTGTTTGTGAAAAAGTTTGCTGCTTTTGAAGTTTTAGTAATTTTTTTTTTATTGATTTGAACAGGTGCCCTCTAGTTGTAGATTCTGTATTCAGTTGAAATAATGTGCCAGTGGTTTTAATGTCATAGAAATCACGTGCAAGTTTCAATCATGTCGCCACATAGGCGCCTGTATTCCAAACTTGGTAATTTTAAAAACTGAAGCCTTTGTTTATATAAATACTTCGGCAAACCACTAATCTTTTTGTAAATCTTCTCTGAATATCTTCGATTGGATTACTGTGTTTTTTCAAATTTTGTTGTCCATACAACATTGCCATATTCAATAACCACTTAACCAGTGTTTTTATACTGGAACCTTTACTTCACTATCTTTGCACTGAATATTGCCTACTATCATCCCTGCTAGTCTATTTGTCTTTTAATGGTTTCATTAACATGTTTATCAAATGATAAATCAGGGTCTATTATCACACCTAGGCCTTTTTCAGCATTTGTCTCTCCAAGCAATACACTTTCCATATGACAATCATACCTAGGATTATCTTTTTCTGCATTGAGAACCGATTCGTAAATTTGCACGTACTTCTGTGCTCATCGGCTAAGGTATTCTTCTGCTAATTAATGTGTGAACAGCTATAGGCACCAATTCAATAATAGTAGTTAATGTTGCCATCGGTCTCATTGACATCAAGTGCCATATTCATGTCCGATCCATACAAATTACAATGAATACATCATGGTAAACAATCTTCTACATCCGGGCTTTTAGGTGAAATAAACGGTTGCTGAGCAATACCGATGCCGTGGCTGAACATTTGTAAAGCCGATGATTGAAAGGAATTGATCGCGAACATCACAATGGCGACGAGTATACTGTACGGACGTCCAAGCAACTTCGAACCCACTGGTGACGCTCGCACAGTCAGTCTGAAGTGGAGCGCCAGGCTTGAAGAGTTTGAGTCGTACGCTGACAGCGTCGGACATTTCAACAATGCGGACGACGAAGAGGACACCACAAACAACAACAAAGAAGAGAATCATGCTTTTGTACACAGCAGAAACAGAGGTCAGAGATATATTTAAGAGTCTTACAGACACAGGCGCCACAACAAATTATATAGCAGCTGTGCAAGCACTCAACAAACACTTCATCATAAGACCAAACAAAATATTTTTGAGACACAAGTTTAGAAAGCTACGTCGCTAAAACATCTATTTACTGGCATAGGCGCGACGGTGGGGTTGCGCAGCGCGATGATAATATCGGCTTAAGGCTTTTGCTAGAGCCGTCGTATTTATAGCCATTGATTGGCTCCTGCGACGTAAAGTTCCAGATCCAGATCCAGACACTGTCGACGGACTTTTGGTGGACGATGTTATCGACGAGGTGGTTCCACTCAGTTACATAGGTGTCAACCGAATTTTCCTCATTTTACAACTTCCCATATGAAAAGTACTTTTTCCCATGTACCGAGCCCAAAAGCCTTATACAGTACGGAAAACGCAAAAACATAAACACAAATTGCTGTGAATACAATGTAATACTCAGTATCGGGCAGAACATCTTTAAGACAGTATCATTTAATGGATAACAATAACACTTACCCATTCAACAGAATCTTCTATTCCAGCAGAATGCATCACTTGAGACAGTTTGTAGATCAAAGCACATACCCTATAGTGAAACATTGATAATGATGCAGAATTAAAACTGTTTATAAAACCATTGTTTACACACTCTTCCACTTTACCAACATCATGAGTCCATCAAAGTCACAAACCAATTTGTTCTATGCACTTTCCACTCCTACCAACATGATTAGTCCATTGAAGTCAGGAGTACATCATTACTTACTGTGATCCCCAAAGTTTCTATTCTCAATCATACCAATTTTCCAAGAACACATAGCCATAGTTCTGTTCAACACTTGTCACTTGCAGATGACAGTTACTGATGTTCATCGTAGTACTGCTTGGCGCTAGACTTTGCTGCCTGCAACAAGGGGGCTGAAGGGTTGATCTCAAAACATGACCGATCAACAGCTCAGTTCGTTCCTGTTTCAGTGCTAAGAGTCCGTGTCATCTGCTATGAAAATTTGTTCACCTCGCAATTTGCTTCAGTGATTTAAGATTTGCCCATATAAATCAATTTTACCTGTACTGATTGTATATGGCCATACAGACCCGAAATCGTAGGTTTCCTGTACAGCAGTACAGGAAAACCGCATAGGTTGACATCTATGCAGTTATTGTCTTTCAGAAGTATGAATGACAGTACTGATCGGTGTGTGTTTCAGGAACGCAGTAAACACCTATCATTGTTTTGTATATAGTCTCCACTGGCTTTTGTGTCAGGTATGTACTGTTCAGTTACTCAGTTCATAACCAGATTGAGAAAGAATGCTGAAGGGCGTGATTTCATGGACACAGACAATCAGATACGAGATCAAGTCATTGAAACGACTAGGCCTACATCTGACAAACTTAGCTACTCAAAAAGGGAGATAATCTGACAGTAAGTGCACAATCGCAGCAACCTTTAAAGCTGTAAATGAACAAGCAAAAGAAATATCTTCATCAAATTCTGCCACTGAAACTGTTGCACATGTCGACATACAAAATGCAAGATCAAAAGAATGTTAAAGATGTGGAAGCACAAATCACTATGGCAACAATCCTAACTGCCCAGCTCAACGTAAAATTTGCAAAGGCTGTGGAGGAGCAAATCACTTCCAGAAGAAATAATCAGGAAGAAAGAAAATGGGAGAAAATGAATAAACATAAGATAATGTTGCTTGTAGCCCAGCCGACCACAAAGGGCCACTTCCGGGCTAGGAATAAACATGAACAGAAAAAAAAAGATATGGATCTAAAAAAAAAAACACATCATCTTAATGTTGAAGATTCAGAATCAGAAAAGTGATGATGAAGAAAACATTGATGTACTCATAGCAAAATCATCAAAAGTCAAGAAAAAAAAACAAATCAATGTCAAATTGGGTGGTGTACCAGTGGACATGATTGTTGACTCTGGCAGTGATACAAATATCATTGATAAAATCTTTCGAAAAAATGGAAAAAACCAAGATATTTGATACAAACCCAAGAAATGTGTCAAAAAATTATTTCCATACACATCAAACACACCTCTTCAGACTGTGAGTAGTTTTTGAACACCCCCCCCCCCCCCCCCCCTTCCAAAAAGAAGAAAATCAAATTATTGATTATTATTTTCATTTATTTAATTTGATAAACAATTAAATTCTATTTCTATATGTTTTCTTTTAAATTGTTCAAAACATTTCACATAAACACATTCACATAAAGATTAAATGATAATATTTGTATTTCAGGGAATACATATTTATTATAATCATGAATTGTGAATGTCAGAATTTGGTCTACTGTCGGACATAATGACTTTTTTTGCGACATGGCTTCATTCAAACCCCGCCAGTGAGGTATTCATTGTGCAGAATTTCATTGCCTGTTTGTAAAAGTGATTGATGAACTTAATTGATGAACTGCAAAAGTTATTCATTTGAAGAACTGTACTTGGAATTTGAAGAAAAACCATATTTATTGAATAACTATACAATAATAATTATAGATATTGCATTCATTTAAACAGATATATATATATATATATTTATATATATATATATATATATATATAAAAGAAATTCCTTAATAATTATTTCTAAAAAGAAATAGAAGATGAATAATGCTAATTCTAATGCAATATATATATATATATATATATATATATATATGGTTGATTCAACATTCAAAGAAATGCTAAAATATTGAAATCTTTACTGAGAAGAGAAGGGATATCATATCCATGTCCAATCCATACAATGATTATGCCATAGTAACAATATTGTACATCTGGGCTTTTAAGATGAAATAAACAGTTGCTGAGCAATACTTATGCCATGGCTGAACATTTGTAAAGCCAATGATTGAAAGGAATTGAACGAGTGAACATTACATCCATGTCAGCTGTGAATATAATTGTTCATTTCACAACAAATTGACACCATAGGGTTGTTGAAACAACCAGAAATGGATTAAAATGTCTCTGCAGGCATTGTCCCAAGCCAGTAAGAAACCAGTTGGCACACAGTATCTGAAGAGCAACATGAGTTTTCATCTTCCAAATTTTTGCCAATCAGTTATAATGGAAGTTTGATGATGGATAGATTTACCAAGCATCTTCAAATGTAGGCCTATGTGCATCAGTGTGGCCCTCTTCTTTAAAATTGGTGCATCAGACCTGAAAGTTATGAGTAACTGACAAGTCATGTGAGGCTTGCCTCAGTTTTGCTTTGCGCAGACTGATTTTTTGCAGCCAGATGTGGAATTTTTTCTGAGCCACTGCCCATGCTACCTGGTAAATGTCGAATCACCTCGGTTTTCCTGGTTGGGATCTTGGGCTCCTCATGCTGGGTGTCTAAATAATGTGTGTGTGTGTGTGTGTGTGTGTGTGTGTGTGTGTGTGTGTCTCAGTATAGATATATATATATATATATAGAGAGAGAGAGAGAGAGAGAGAGAGAGAGAGAGAGAGAATTGACGTGAAAAGGCAAAACAAACAAACATGCAAAACAAATGTATTCCAAAATTTCGAGCGGGTGCCTTTTTCAAGGATGACAGATTGTATAGCTCCGTCAAAAGTGGAGTGACATCATTGGGTCGATGTTAAAAGAAAGAAAAGCATAATGACAGTGATTTCATTGCCAATAATGTGAAGTCTACAACATCATGCTGTTGTGATCATTTCATCACTACCCATCCCCAACAATGTACCAGTACACATCTCTCCTCCACCATCGCCCTACCCTTTCTCTCTCTCTTTTGGGCAATCAGCATAGTAGTTGTTTCATGATGGTCTCCCCCCCCCCCACATATATATATATATATATATATATATATATATATATATATAGATAGATAGATAGATAGATAGATATAGATAGATGTCTTCAAGATGGGTTACAATGGTCTCCATATGCTGCTAGTGAAGGACTTTATGATATATATAGTTCCTTCATTTTTCATTTTGATTTTCTCTCCCCCAAGCCTCCCCCCCCCCCCCCCCCCCACACACACACACACACACACACTTCCTTTTTAAAAATCTTTTTAAAAAAATTCTAATCTTTGCCAAGTCATTAATATAATAACGGAGGAATTGTTAGCCTGCACATGTTTTTTCCCCCACTATTAAGTTCTTCCACACATACACACACACGCACACACACGCACGCACGCACACACGCACGCAATGAAGTCAGCATGTATTTTTTTTTAGGTTAGCAAATGCAGTATAAGTGCGAGAAGAACCTTTAAATCAGTATTTTATCTCTGAATAATGTGTAGCTGGAGGTAGGGTTGTGTGCAGGTGGGAGGTAGCAAGTTGATGCAGGAAGGTGGGGGGAACGATCCTCCATGTTGCTCCACAAAAGTCCAGATGGCGTCTTCCTCACCTCTTCTCTCTGAAGGGAGCAGGGAACAGGGTAAGTACTTACAGGCAAAGGTGAGATCAGATCATACAGCAATCCTTTTGTTTGGATCAGTCTATGCATATGCAGGGCAGTTTCTCAGGGTCTGGCAATACTGAATCAGAAGAAACAACTTTCAACAGGTTTTTTTGTTGTTGTTGTTTTTTTTGAGGGGGGGGCAGGTGGGGGGGGTGTATGGGCAAGATGGAGATGGGAATGGGGGCCAGGAGCAGAGTTAGGTTGAGGGTGGGGAAGACAAGACGGCTGAAAAAGAAAACAGAACTGATAGGTCATCTGATCAACAAAATGATGGTTAAAAAAAATATATAAAAAAAAACACAAAAAACAGACGGACAGAAATAACAGGCCATTGAAACATGAGGATAGTGAAGAAAAGAGAAGTAACAGGCCACTGAATGGTGAGGATATTAGCAAAGAAAACAGAAGTAACGGGGCCACTGAATAGTGAGGATTGTGAAAAAAAAACAGAAGTAACAGGCCACTGAATGGTGAGGATGGTGAAGAAAACAGAAGTAACAGGCCACTGAATGGTGAGGATGGTGAAGAAAACAGAAGTAACAGGCCACTGAATGGTGAGGGATGGGTGAAGAAAACAGAAGTAACAGGGCCACAGAATGGTGAGGATGGTGAAGAAAAACAGAAGTAACAGGGCCACAGAATGGTGAGGATGGTGAAGAAAAAAGAAGTAATAGGGCCACTGAATGGTGAGGATGGTGAAGAAAACAGAAGCAACAGGCCACTGAATGGTGAGGATGGTGAAGAACAGAAGTAACAGGGCCACTGAATGGTGAGGATAGTAGCAAAGAAAACAGAAGTGACAGGCCACTTGGATGGTGAAGAAAACAGAAGTGACAGACCACAGAATGGTGAGGATGATGAAGAAAACAGAAGTAACAGGGCCATTGAATGGTGAAGTAAAAGTGCATTGAATGGTGAGGATGGTGAAGAAAACAGAAGTGACAAGCCATTGAACGATGAGGATAGTAGCAAAGAAAACAGAAGTAACAGGCCACTGAATGGGTGAGAATGATGAAGAAAACAAAAGTAACAGGCCACTGAATGGTGAGAATGATGAAGAAAACAGAAGTAACAGAAGCCCATAGCTCTGACTTCTCATGTTGCTAAACTTATGGGCAAATTATATAAATGGGCTTACTTATTTTCATGACAGAAATGCTGTAATACCCAGAAATCAAGCAGACTTTAGAAAGGGAAGATCAGCCTCTGATTGTTTTGTCAAATGATCACAAATAAAGTATAAATTTGCTAGATGAAAGAACGTTCTAACCACATTCTTTGATTAAAAAAAAAAAGTGTTTGATAGTGTATAGCATGCTAGATTGTTACTTAAATTGAAGCTGATTGGTATATCTGGTAAAATTACAATTACATCAAAGAATTTTTGTCTGACAGAAATTTACAAGCTAGAGTAGAAAATACCAAATCCAATTATAATCATTAGAAATGGGCATTCCTCAAGGTTCAGTTATAATGTCTACGTTATCTAAAAATCTGCTTTGCGATCTCCTAAAACATGTTACTAAAAATGTTACAGTTGTGCAGTGTGCCAATGATCTGTGCGTATGGATAGATGCTTGCATAAGAATAAATACACCAAAAAGATCAATAAATTATTACAAAAAACCTCCGTAATGTGGAACCTGATTATCTTACCAGGTATTTATCTGTAAATGGTCTGACACTTTCACACACAAAAAAATACATGGTTTTAGTCAACAGTGGAGATGATTCCACTGATTTGCCATTTAAACTGGATGGATAGGAAACTGGGAGAGAAACAGAGCGACGTTCGTATCACGCTGAATTGAAAAAAGCTGATCAGCCTTACATCTTATATTCAGCAAAGATGCATTTGGAAAACAAGTACCCTAACCATTTTAAGGTGTTTACAGATGGGCCATGGACAAAAGATAAAGTGTCTGCTTTTGTTATTCTGTCACTTAAAAAGTTAAAGTAGAAAAATCATGTTTTGTTTGAAAATATAGATCTGTATTCGTTCTTGAAATGATAGCCATATTAAAGGGTTTGACATATCTAATTGACTTACCAAAGTCAATTCTTCAAGTGTTGTTCTACGTAGATTTGATGTCAGTATTACAATCCCTTAAGTCTTGGAAATCAATTGCTGATAATTCTAAAAGAGGTTTGTCATTTGATTCACATCTTGATATGTAAAGAAAACGACTTAACTTTCTTTTGGATTTCTTCACACTGTGGAATCGCAGGTGATGAACTTGCTGACAGATGTGCGAAAAAAGGTGCAAAAAATGAAATGTGTGCACAACAACTTTTTTATACTCTTCACTTTACCAGACATCATCAAATGCTAAGACAAACGGTGTGGGACTGTTTCAGAAACTGAACAAACTTAGTTCTCATGTTAAAGCACAAAGTAGTCTTAATTTTGACAAAGGCGTCCAACACCTGTAAATTTGTGATGTGTATCAATACAGAAAGTTGTTTTAACATTTTATCGACTAAAACTAGATGTTCTCACAATTAAATGTATGCTTCAACAATGTATATGTGGCGAAACAAGCAAGATATACTTTGTTTGAAGTGTGCACTTAGGACATACCTACCCTGTTTATTAGGCATATCTGTGTGGTATAACTCATTTTTTTTTTTTTTTTTCTGATTCCAGTCTTACTTTTAAAGTTACCTCTTGTTTGATGTGTAGTCTAATATGATATTGGCGATCTTTCTGTGATTATCTGTACATGCCTTCATACAAAGACATGCACGTACGCATGTGAGTAAACACACACATTCTCTCTCTCTCTCTGTCTTGTCTAATATCACATAATTTTGTGAAAAGACATAAAATGAAAGTACTACCACTACTACACGCACACACATGCATGCATGCACACACATACACACACACACACACACACACACACACACACACACACACACATCACATCACATCACATCACACATCACATCACATCACATCACATCACACACACACACACACACACACACACACACACACACACACACACACACACTCTTCTCTCTCTCTCTCTCTCTCTCTCTCTCTCACACACCACATCACACACACACACACATACACACACACACACACACACACACACACACACACACACACACACACACACACACACACACACACATGCACCAGTCTGCCTGCGCACAAAATCTGACGTTTTTCAGCCTTCTGAAGTGAAAGATGTGTGGAATTCTAAAGAACACAGCAAGTCAATGTTTACATTGTTTCTGGTGACTAGATGACCAAAATGAAGAGACCGGAAGGAAACGGGAATGGAGAAGAAGAAAGGTGGAGGTGGTAGGCCACGAGTGGTGGGCTTCCAAAGAGCCAGTCTTCTGCAGGACCTCAAGAGTATTCTGCAGGAGTACCCAGACAACGGACAGATTTTTAAGGTGACTGGTGACTTTATTTGTTGAATTGTTCGGTGTTTTCAACATCGTTCTTTGCACAGCTAACCATAAAGCATTATTATACAATCTTATGGGAAGCAACTCACACATTATACTCCTTTAAAATACACAAGTAACTGGATAACCCTATACAACTGTACAAAAAACAAGAACAGTTAATGAAAGGAAGAAAGAGAGAAACCAACAAAACCACAACTTGCAGCAACAACAAAATCAAAGAGGAAAGATCACTCGGAGAGCAATAAGATAAGACAGAGAGGGCAAGATGGAAGCATAAACACACATGTTCAAGGCCTCCTTGTGATTCTTGTTCATGCCCTTGCCAACTGGAAGGTGCTCACGAATAAAACACACACACACACACACACACACACACACACACACACACACACACACACACACACACAACCAACCATACAAAAATGCACAGATTATTCTGGTGATATTTCAAAAGACCCAGAGAACCAGCATATTGTGAAGATGCCTAGTGATATTTTTCTAGTACCCAAACAATGGCAAGATTTGTAAGGTGATTGGTTTCGTTTTGCACTACCCAGTCAAAGGCAAATTGTGAAAATGACTTGTAACAGTTTATAATACCTAGACAATGGGCATGTTATGTAAATGACTGGTAACATTTTGTAATATTTAGACAACAGGTAGATTTTTCAGGTGATTAGTGATATTTTGGCTGGAATAGATCAGGTGGTTGAGCTTGGAATTGCAATTCTGATGATCCAGGGGTCGTGAGTTTGAATCTATGCTGAGTCATATTGATACAGGGGGACTTTTCCCTTGGAGTTAACATTCACTCTGACTTCATTTCCTGAAAAAGCCTTTAAATGAAACTATAAACAAAGGTTCCATGTGTGAATGCATGCATAACATCTTGTACAGACGTAAAATACCATCTTTTGGAAGAGAAGGCCTGTTTGGCCGTTGGTATGAATGATAGCTTCACATAGTACACACCCTTCATGTTAAATTGTAAGAATGAAGGAAGACAAGTAAGAGACTGATACCAACTGAATAACATAGGAAATAGCTGAATGAAGCACTAACAGGCAATGTTTCAATCAGCTCTACACAGGTAGGCAGCACATTGTGTGGATTGCAAAACACTTTGCGCTTTCTCTCTATTGTGTGGATTGCAAAACACTTTGCCCTTTCTCTCTAACAAAAGAGAAGTGCTATATAAGTGTAATGATAATAATTATTTAACAACAATAACAATATTAATTGCTATTATCATTATCATTTTGTACTTTTGGGGCAATGGGCAGATTTTTAAAGTGACTGGTGACATTTTTTAATACCCAGACAAGAGGCAGATTTTTTTTGTGTGACTGACCGCGCATCATATATACTGTGATACTGCAAGCTGTTTTTCTGATAGATCAACACATATCACAAAATCAAGTGTGGGTGTGTGCGTGTGTGTATGTGTTGTGTATGTGTGTGTGCATGCGTGCATGCATGCTTGCATGTGTGAATGTGCATGTGTAAGCAGATGCAAATCTTATGTTTCGTTTTAAGATAATGTATCATGACCCCAAATTCCCTTTATAAAAGAGGTAGTCCATTTTTCAAATTTATATGCAGTGGTCACAAAGGAAAACAATCAACAACATCTCCTTCAGCTCTATTGTACAGTAATGGAACTTGATCCATTAGTACAGCACACCTGGCTGACTGCTTTAGCATCACCTTGTCAGTAGGCCCTGTTGTTGCTGCTAAGTTTTGATGCTGGCTGTGAATAAAGAACTGTTGTTCCTGCTAGTACACACTGCTTCCTCTCACAGTTGTTGATGATGTCATGTGTTACCAGAGGGACGGTCAGTTAAAGGACAGCCCACACCCTGCTGCTTCTTGGTGACAAACTGGTCAGATCCAAACGGTAGATGGCGTGCAGCCTTTCTTGGAAGGCTTTATGTATTGTCATACCTGTCACCTCTCTTCCAAACAGTAGATGATGTGCAGCTTTTCTTGCAAGACTTTATACTTTCTCATACCTGTCAGCTGTTAACCAAACATCAGATGATGTGCAGCCTTTCTTGGAAGGCTTTATGCATTCTCACACCTGACACCTGTCTACCAAACAGTAGATGATGTGCAGCCTTTCTGGGAAGGCTTTATGCATTCTCACACCTGACACCTGTCTACCAAACAGTAGATGATGTGCAGCCTTTCTTGGAAGGCTTTATGCATTCTCACACCTGACACCTGTCTACCAAACAGTAGATGATGTGCAGCCTTTCTTGGAAGGCTTTATGCATTCTCACACCTGACACCTGTCTACCAAACAGTAGATGATGTGCAGCCTTTCTTGGAAGGCTTTATGCATTCTCACACCTGACACCTGTCTACCAAACAGTAGATGATGTGCAGCCTTTCTTGGAAGGCTTTAGATTTTTTCTCACCTGTCAGCCAAATATGGGATGTTGTGCAGCCTTTCTTGGAAGGCTTTGTACATTCTTGACCTGGCTGCCCGAACATCAGATGAGGTGCAGCCTTTCTCTCCGGAGGCTGTACACATTCTTCATTCTCTATACATTTGTTTTATGAAAGCATGATTAATCTGTTGAATGTGAAAGAATGTGCTAAAAAAACATGAATAAAAAAGAAATCAAGACAAGAAGTTCTTAGGTGATAATCACATCTGTGGAGTGTAACCATGGTGATGTGTCTGTGAGCTGAATTGCATGCTTTGACAAAAGATTCTTGTCAACTCTTGGAGACAAAATCTGGTCTTCTTCAGATTTTGGATACAAAATGATATTTTGTACATTATGCTGGTTTGATAGATACCTATGCATGATCAATGGTGAAGCTGCAGGTCCTGAAAAGATGAGAACTGGCATTTCTCCCAAAGTATGCTAATGAGCAGGCGCTAAAGAATCTTCTTTTCTTTTCTTTTTTAATGCATGCTCATTACAGCCACTGCAAGATTTCCTTCAATGTGGTCACATCCAGAAAAATTGAATGTTGCCTGCCGTATTACAAGAGAATATATTATTTTTTTTAAATCCTACCATGTTTTTGTGGGAATTATGCCAGCTGCATTTTCAGGTAAACCATGTCGTAATTTTGTAGAATGATAAGAAGACAAGTGAGTTCAGGAAAAGGCAGAGACTTTACCCTTGTGAGAAATGCATTCCAGGGTTGGTAGCTATGAATGGAGATAGCTCAAGATTGATTGTAGGTGAAATTCATGATGAGTGAAATTGTTCAATGATTATCTATAGGTGAAATTGTTCAGCATTTGACCTTAGATGAAATTGTCAGTGACAGTTGGTGCTATTGTCCAATGATTTACGACATGTGAAATTATCCAGTGATTGACTGTGAGTGAAATTGTCAAGTGATTGACTGAAAGTGAAAATATCAAGTGATTGTAGGTGAAATATTGTTCATTGATTGACTGTAAGTGAAATTTTTCAGACGAATTATAAGTGAAACTTTCTAGTGAGTTGGTTACATTGTCCAGTGACTGTAGGTGAAATTGCCCAGCGACTGACTGTAAATGAAAATGCTCAAATGATCGTAAGTGAAAAAGTTGACGACTGTAGTGTTGAGTGACTGTTGGTGAACTTGTTCATTGATTGATTATAAGTAAAATTGTCCAATGATTAGAGATGAATCATCCAATGATTGATTGCGAGAGAAATTATTTAATGATCAACTGTAGCTGAAATCATCCAATAACTGTAGGTGAAGTTATCCAGTGATTGTAGGTGAAAAATTCCCAGTGGTTGACAGTATGTAAAACTGTCTGTTGATTACTTGTAAGTGAAACTGCCAAGTGATTGACTGCAGGTGAAATTGTTCACTTACTGTCAGTGAAATTGTCAAATGATTCTAGGTTAAACTGTTCAGCAATGGACTGTCGGTGAAACTGTCCGAAGACTGTGTGAAAGTGTCCTATGATGGACTGTAGGTAAAAGTTTTAAACGATTGATTAAAAGATGATACTGTCCAGTGACAGTAGGTAAAATTGTCAGATGATAAACACCATGAGACTATGTACATCACTTACAAAGAGGAGTAATTGATGCTGTTCTCTCAGACTTAAGCTTGCAGGTTTGGACAAAAAAGACTCCAGCATGTTGATGCAACATTTACAAATAACAAGAATGATTCATGTCATCCACTGTCATACATTTAAGTGCATGCAACACATGAGACTATGATTTGTTGGTTTATTATCTTACCTAAAAGATTGCCATAATTTCCATGTTCTAATCCCACTGTTATGTATGCTGCACACCAACCACATATAAAAAAAGAGAGAAAGGTAGGGGAGAAAAAGATGTCAGCTGGAACCATGGATTAGCCACAAGAAAATAAACTGATAATGAAACAGCGAACACAACATTGACAAAGCCTGTGAATTCTGAGATAAGACTGTTGTGAACTGGCAAGCTTACAGGAAAGGACAGATGAAGGAAAACCACTGAAGGGACCTGCCTTCATTGTCAGAAACGAAGAATTTCAAAAACACCATGTACACCATCTTGTCCATTTCGCACAAATGGAACTTCCACCTTCACCCTTGTGTTTGCCACAACTTCGTGTTTTCTGCTGTTGAGAATCTGACTGCTGTTTTGAAACAGTTATGGGCTGCTTTGATTTTTTTGGCATCAGGAAAGTTTGCTACATCAAATATGCCACTGTCAGACCATTGACTTGTTGATAGCTGATTCCTGAGCTGCCGCCTTTCAAGAGCCAGAAGGATAGCAAAACTCATGTCATGGGCTTGGCTTCACAAATTCAGCATGTTTTAATTAATTGTGTGTTGCAGGTGAGTGATTGATCGAACTAAAATGATAATCCACTACTGTGAACAGAGCTCATTTTTTGTGTCACTCATGCATAAAATCATTCTGTGAAAAGTGGTCAGATTTGGTTTCTGTAAACCCTGGTTCGCAGTTGGTCCAATCTACTGTAGATCAGGAGAAGATAAGCCTAGGATACGCTGAGAATAGAAACCAGAAAATCCATTAATAGGATGCTGTCAGCGTGGTAGGTGCAGAGGTTAGAGTTCAGGAAGAAAAGGTTGCGACTTACAGTTCTGCAATAATGGTAGTTCCCAGAAAACCAGCTGTAGAAGTCCTGTGAAGGGGACAGAGTAAGTCTGTTGGCATCCACTGCTGTATTATGTCAAACTGTTGCAAGCCATGACCCATACTTTTTTTCTCTGCTGGTCAGTTTGGGTGCCCTACAAAGTACTTGGAATGAGAACAGATTCTTTTACAGCACCAGGTTGTCAGCTCTCTTTACACTTTCAATGCCAAAGGCACAAGCATTCCCAGTGTTCCTATTGCCAACATCTGTCTGGAATCAAGCAGGTTGATTTGCCCTGCTTAGTTTCTTTTGCCCCCTTTCCACATTTTGGTGCTAAGATGCAGGTTTTTGTTGTTTGTTTCATGTTTTATGTCTTTTTTTTCTCTGCATTGTCATGATTCATTCATTTCTATAGATACAGAAGTACTCCCTGTCTTTGCAGAGCTGCGCACAGATCGTTCATCTGTTTGGCCATTTCAGGTTGGACCATTAACCAGCAGAATACAGAAGGATAGCCAGTTAAAAGTTTAGTTGATTGTTGTACAGTATACAGATGCATCCTGCATTTCATTTAAAATTTGATAACAGTCCATGATCACCAAGCCTTTCAAAGTATATGTTTCCTGCTGGACTTAATTGTTTCATGTATATTGAAAGTACACTGTACAAGGAATGAATGCCAGGAAATTGTCTTTTCAGAGTTAGTCTGATTGAGTAGATATAGTAGTAAATGCATGGCATAACAGATGTATCTTATCATTTGTTTGTCGGGCTAGTGTATCAGTAAACAGCATGGTACGTGAGATGTATGCTTTTGTTTGGACCAATACAGCATGAACAGTACGGCTTGTATGTAATCATTTGTTTGGGCCAGTATAGCTATATAAACAACATGGCACAAGAAATGTGCATTGTCATTGCTCTGGTCAGAGTAGCAGTAAACAACACAATATGTACATATGTGTAATATAATTATGTGTTGTCATTGTTTGGGCTAGTAGAGCAGTTAACAATGCTATCTGTATAATATATGTTGTCATTGTTTGGACCAGTAGAGCAGTGAACAACATGGTACCTGTGACATGTGTTGTCATAGTTTGGGTCAGTACAGCTGTCAGCAGCATGGTATGAACAATGTGTGATGCTGTTTGCAGGAGATGTTTCAAAATGCAGAGGATGCAAGGGCTGAGGTCGTGAAGATCCTCTCAGTGACATCTCCAGGTGCATGCCATGAGGGTCTCCACAAGCCCCAAACATCTGCAGGGCAACAGGAAAGGCAGCAAACTCCCAGCAAACGGCGCAAGAAGTCAGGCAGAAAACAGAAGTCTGCTTCAGTTACTGCATGGAAACCGCCTCTTAAACACGTGTTTCTCGGTGAGCCAGCCTAAATCCATTTTTCCCCTTGTCTGGTTTGTTCTTTCTTTATTGGTGTTGTTTTGCAGCATAGTAATTGGGTTGGTTCTCTTCCTGTGGACAGGTTACCATTCTGCACCTTGCTTTAACTCAGGAAATCAAAGTCTTCTCAGCGGAGGATAGAGTTTAGCTGCGATGAAACATCCTTTGATTCCTGCTGGAAATTTGTCTGTGAAGAACAGCCTTTGGACCTCGGGTGGTTTTAGTCGGTGAAGAAATCACATTCAGTCATTAGCTGCCCCCTGAAATCACTTCATTTGGTGTAAGATTCTAAAAGATACAAAGAAAAAAGAAATAGTATATACAGCCATCAGATACAGTGATAAAATCAGATACAAACTTAATCTTTATCAAATCTGATTATTTAGACAGCGTTTCCTACAATATCATGTGAAAAAGTAGGTGAAGTAGCTAAAAATAGCCACAGATTGAAATACACTTGTTCACTAGGATGCTGAAAACAGTTTCATGTCCTTTCCCCCCACCACACACACACACACAACCACACTACACGCACACACACACACACACACACACACACACATACACACACACACACACACACACACACACACACACACACACACACACACACACACATACATACACACACACACAACACACACACACACACACACACACACACACACACACACACACACACACACACACACCTCCCCTAGAATACATGTTAATGAGGATGCAGAAAACAATTTTGCGTTACCCCCCCACACACACCCTAAAAAGAAAAAAAAAAAAAAAACAAACACAAAAAGTGTTTCTACATCAGTGTTGTCCATTACACACACACACACACACACACACACACACACACACACACACACACACACACACACACACACACACACACACACACACACACACACACACACACACACACACACACACACACACACCTCCCCTAGAATACATGTTAATGAGGATGCAGAAAAAACAATTTTGCGTTACCCCCCCACACACACCCTAAAAAGAAACAAAACAAAAACAAACAACATAAAAGTGTTTCTACATCAGTGTTGTCCATTACACACACACACACACACACACACACACACACACACACACACACACACACACATACACACACACACACACACACACACACACACACACACACACACACACACACAAAACCCAACCAGTGTTTCTACATCAATATTGTCCATTATTTTACAGGAACACACCAATGTGATTCGTAAGCATAAGTCATAAAACACTGACAGCACAAAAAGTGTTGCTTGATCCTATCCCAAACATGTGCATAAAAAAAAGGTGATGTGGAAACGAAAGAAAACAAGTATACTCATGGTAAGAGGGGAAAACTGCTAGGAAACTGAATGGATATACATCTATCTCAAGCATTATTTCTAATTTGATGGCTGACGGGATGTAATCTGCTAAAAGTCGCATCGTTCTGTGAATATGTTGTAAACAAAATGCATGTGACACTTTTTACATTGTCTCGTGCTTTTATAAATGTTCTTTTATCTTAAAATGATTGTATTTCTTGTATGCTGTACTATTTATGTTTATTTCTTCTTGTATTCCATGCTGTGCATTGCTGCTGTAATTTGAGGATTAGTTGCATCAGGTTCATTTTTCTATAACATTTTCATCCTAGGAGAAAGATTTTTACTGTATGAAATATATCAATAGCAATGATAACTTTAAACAATACATTGAATGTGCTGTCTTCAGATATAATGAAGTATTTAATTTAATGAAAAAGGAAAGAAACAAAGAAAGTCAAAGACATAAAAACATTGAAATAAAACTCAAGTACTTGCTTAAAATTACTTTAACTCACAACAGTTTTTGAGATTTTTGCATTTTGTATGATGGATGTTCTTTTTTTCGCAACATTCTGCGCGTTATTTCTAAAAAATAATAATATTTTTGTAATAAATGTGTCTATTTCAGGTTTTTTAGGCAATATATTGCTTCAGATAACAAAAATGTTGTTTTAAATACCATAATTCCGAGAAGAAAAAAACTGTCGATCACCGGTGATCGAATCAAGGGAAAGAACTGAAGAGATTCAGTTGTCAGGTCATTACCACAATAACTATAAGTTTTTTAAAAAATTCCTTAATTCAGACTTAGTACACACCTTTTTTCTGTTTGATTTCTGCAGGCAAAGCATCAATTCTAGTTCCACCTTATTCTTTAAGGTCCATGTGATTAAAGTGATCCACCACTGCCTGAACCTAACAACAGTTCCTTTGACATAAAGATTGCAAACTCAGATCATTTCACATCTGTGAAAAATCATGGAAAGTGCAACCAGCAAAACACCAACATTGAACTTACTTTAAAAGATAATTTGTGGATTGATTTGTTTGTGTATGTTATGTTTGTTTGTTCCTATGATAATCAGTGTACGTTATAGCTTGAGACAATGACAGTAATCATGACTATCATTCGTTATTCTACACTACATAAATATTGGTTTGATTAACCAGTCATCATACTTGATGCTGGTATTCTACTGGGAGAAGAGAGAGAGAGAGAGAGAGAGAGAGAGAGAGAGAGAGAGAGAGAGAGAGCACATTGGGAACTCCCAGCTGGGAGGTGGTGGGTTCGAATCCTATCAGAGTCATGTGGGTTTTTCTGCCCCGACGGCTCCTACCCAGAGTTGAGTTTGCTGCGGACTCAGTTGGGAAGACTGGGACCACACAGTCGAGTTTCATCCTCTTAATGGATGCATTTCTGAGAGTGTTGCTCAAATTTCCTGACCAACACTGCAAGTGCCTGTATCTCTTGGGCCTGGTTGACGCCAGGATATATTATGAAAGGAAGCGTAGAGTACAGCCCTGTCATGTAGTCTCAGACCAAAATGGAAATTCGTAGCATCATCTTAATCATCCTCATTCTCATGGATCAGCATTTAAAAAAAATGTCTCAGATTCTGTGGCCCTTCATGTCCTGCTCTCATGGTGACCTCAATTTCGATGTCCTCTCCATGTCTGTGGCCTTGGTTTGGTTCTGTCGGGGTCACCGGTATCGGCGTGTCCATGGTGGCTGTCGTTGGACAGACGTGGTAGCACCCTCTGGAGGGAGAGCTTACTCACGCCGGCTCCGCGACTGAGCATTTATTGTTATAGGGGGCTTAGTAGGTGGTGTCCTGTGTATGTTAGATCAGAACAGGCACCACTGAACACCACTGAAGTGACTCGGCAGCAGTGCAGTGACTCCTCCAGTGAGTTGCCACTTGATGACTTGACATTGACTGCTCCCAGTGGATTGCCGGTGCTGGGGCTGTGGCAGGGCTGTCCAGGGTGTGTGGCTGTGGATGGCGTGTCAGAATGAGCGAAGTGGGTGCACGGCATCTGAGGCCACCTCAGAGGTCGGGGACAGCAAAAAAAAAAAAAAAAAAAAAAAAACCTTTCAAGTAATATGTCATATTTTTTTTTAAGAAAAAGAAGAGGACACACATCCACACAAATTATGAAAAAACACACTTTCTGAAAACACACTGGAAATTTTGTAAAATGTTTCGCCGTAAAATCTTAGATCGGATGAAAAATGTTGATCTTGTTTAGAAATTCAAAAATGACATCAGATGTTCTGGTTTACTGACACAGCAAAACTTACTGTCAGTCCTGAAGACGTTACTTTACAATGACTTTCCGTCATTTCAGCCAAGGATGTTTACAACTTTGACTTTGTGTGGACATGAAAATACATAAAGGGTTTTTCCTCCTTCTCCCCCCCCCCCCCCAACCACCCCACTCTCTGCTTCTTCCTTTGGTGATTCAGGAAGCTGAGTTAATATTTCAGGATTGTGGGAATTGGGACGAAACACCACGTTAGACACAGAATGACAGCTTGATCACGTCGATTTCATGAAGAGCATTGCTTATTTAGCTAACTTCTTGCAAACTAGTGTTTATTTTACTGACTTAGGGGAACAAACTCTCAGTCTCTGGTGAGTAAAATCGAAATGACCAGAACTGAAAATCAAGGACAAGAAAATAGAAATACAAAGTGACACTTCAGTTGGGGAAAATGTGTTTTAAGTATTGACTCCCTGTTTATTTGTAGTATGCAAGACTGAGATCATGTAGAGCAGTGGTGTTAATCATAGTCAATTAATCATACACACACACACACACACACACACACACACACACACACACACACACACACACACACACACACACACACACACACACACTCACTCACTCACTGTCTCTCTCTCTGTCTCTCCAAATCAATGCTTTCTATGCAGATGCCAGGCCTGATTGTCTACAATGATGCACTTTTCACTGATGAGGATTGGGATAACATATGCAAACTGCGCGACAGTGTCAAGGCTAAAGATCCTCTGAAGGTCGGCAAATTTGGTCGTGGCTTTAAGTCCATCTTTCATCTGACAGGTGGGGTGGCTTTTTTTCTGTATGTCTTTCTGTAAAAAAAATCTTTTTTGTTTGTTTGTAAGGCGTTTTTTTTTTTTTTTCCGTAAGTAGTTCTATTGTCTTTTATTGGACATGTCTTTTTCTTCCACAACATGTATCTTCAGTTTGTTAGATTCTTCCTAAGTTTTTTAAAGAATTCAGACTTTTTGTAGAACAGGGGACACAAGAAGAATAGTGCTGTCAAAGCACTGGTGAAGCAATAACAGTAAGTAAAGTAGGGGAGACTTGCAGATTAGTGCTGTGAAGATGCTATTGTGTACAGCAAGAAGTAGAACAGTGGGGTAGAAAAGGGGACACTGGAAGATCAGCTCTGTCAAAATACTGGTGAATGAAGGCAGGAATTTAAAAATTAGTAGAATAATTGATGTTTGTAGATTAGTTCTTTGCAGACACTGCTGACCGACGCTGGAAGTTCACAAGTGAGAGGAAGAAGAACATTTGCAGATTAATGCCGTCAAGACGTTGATGAAGGAAGCCTGAATTTGAAATCAGCAGACAGTGTAGGGGACACTTGTAGCTTAGCACTGTCAAAACACTGGTATGTGTACCAGTATGTTGGAAGCAGATAAACAATGTAGCACCTATTTTAATGAGACATAACAGGATGCATGTTCAGCTTACTTAGCTGGACATACTGGCTCGACGCTCCTGTGTGGTGAGATTAAGATGCAGGCAAAGCAGTCTTGCATTTTCTGCCTGCAGGCAGTGTGAGTTTCCTGGTCAGGAACTGGCCTGGAGGTCTGCCCAGTCTGGTAGCAGTACACCTTTGGTCACCACCTGTTTCTCTCTGTTTAGTTTCCAGTTTAAAAACTTGGTGTACACTTTGCTGAATTTTTTTTTTTTTTTTTTTTTAATTCTGTCGCAGCATCCTTCTGTGTGTGGTTTCTTTAATGGGAAAACTGATGGACTGAGAGATTTAGTGTCCTAACCATTTAAATCTTCTGCAGGTTAGATTTTCACCAAAGTTTGTGTGGTCTAGGAAGATAGCTGTTGATGATGTGAATGTACAACTGGATGTATTGGTATTGCATCAACCCTTTGAAATTCCACAAACTGCAGAGACTGTTTGGATCGACCAGTTACATCTTATTATAAACAAAAGTCATGGGGACTAAGGTTGTGGGGAAAAAAGGCTTTGCTGTAACAGAAATCTAGAAATATTTGTATGGCCGCTGTTCTCCACATGGTGCAAAAGTTTCTACTGTGTCTGTCATTCATAAGATACGGCAGGCCCAATCTTCCTCTACAAACAGCACAACATCCCAGTCTGTTCCCAGTCTGCTTCATGCAGAGTCATCCTGTTGAAAAGGTCACGGAGCATTCACTCCAATGTGGAGGCCTATGTGCAAAGCTTTCAGATCAGGTTTAAAGTGCATCTGCTTTCACCTACCAATGATTTTCTTCACTGAGTTCTACACTTGCTACTCCCCAACACCACAGAATTTGGTATTGTCATGAGACATTGACCTGTGTGATACTTGGTGAGGGACTCTTGCATTGTTCATCACAGAACTTTTAATTTAGTGTTATTAGATCTTGGACGTATGATGCTTTCTCATTTATGTAACAGTTTGACTTATGATCTGCAGTCTTGTTTGCACAGAACATAGTGCTGTGGCGACCTGCGAATCGTCTTGATTTGGCAAACTGTTTCAAAGGAGAGAGTACATCTCCATATCTTGCAATATACTGTTTGACTCAGACCGATTGTTAGGTATACCAAGCGTACAACCATTTTGAAAGGGCACTGAGGATGGTTTCCATGATGAAAAGCATCATCATCTTTTTTGACTTATGTAAAGCTTTCAAGGTGCGTAAAGAATCCTCCTGAAGTACACCCCCCCCCCCCCATCCCCCCAAAAAAAACGTCTGTGGGAAATATAGACCACTGGGTCCACAGCTACCTTTTCCAAAGGTCAGCCTGCGCTACACTGGGTGGTTAAAGGAGCATGTCTGTGGAGTTTGTTGAGGATGAGCCTCAAGGAAGGGTCATCTGTGCATCATCACCTGCAGCTACTCTAGGCTGACAACCACACAGTGTGGTCCACAGCACAGCACAGCAGAACACAGGGTGCAGACAGCAGGGAACTTGATCTCAGATCGGACTGAAGTGTATACAGTCACGTTCAGCAAGACACAACTGAGGCCATAGGCTTTTCCATGTCCCCCCAAGAAGAGAAGAGCTCAGCCTGCAAATTGAGGGCCAGGACATTCCACAGCTAGACTCCACAGCCTACCTGACAGGACAGGAGGCTGACACAGGCCCCTCACATCATCATGATGCACTCCAAAATGATCAGAACAGTGGCTGGGATGGAGAAAGTGACAGCATCCACTGGGTGCAAACAAAGGTCCTGATTCAAGTGTACACAGGGATCTGTCCATCCGCACACTGACTGGGCCTCCTCCACCTGGTCAACATCAGCTGAAAGCAGCACAGACCACACAGGCAAAGTGCAGAAGGCCAGACTCCAAGTCATCATGGACAGCATCAAGCCACCCCAATAGCTTCTATGGAGAGATGACTGGCCTGCTATCACTCCAAGGGAGAAGAAACAAGATGCTCCTGAGAGACAAAGTAGAAAATGAACACTCAAGCACCAGGCTCTGACCAAGAACTGCATCAAATGGCAGAACGCAAATTACCAGGTCAAGGCTCTTCAGCACAATCAAAAAGTTTCGTCTTTGGCTTAGAAACCAACAACAGGAAAGCTCCAGGACTATGAGAAATAGTGACTGTGTGTGAGAGACCATCTGTCATCTTTGATGTCCTTGGAGCAGAAGACCACACAGCAGTGGCACTGAAATCCCTGACCCTTGAAATGCTGGACAGGGATTACCCACCTACCACCTGGACGAAGTCTACGCAGATGGCTTTGCAGAAAATGGTGTGCCAAATAGGTAAGGCAGTGCTACATGCAGTGTCCTCTGACGCTAGGTATGTCATCGATAGTTAGGGCTCCATCCAAACCAGGGCTGAAATCCATATCTTGCTTGAAGATGTGTAGACCTGAGAAGCAAGAAATGACCTGTCATCTCACATTGTTATGCAGACTGACATGGGAATTTTTCTGCAGTCTTCAGTCCAGACAGACAGACCAGATCCTGCAGGGAGCTTCAAACACTGTGCTCCAAAGAAAACTTCTTGTCGCAGTGGATCCTTTCCAGGAAAGAAGCTGATAGATTCTCTAAGCTGGGCAGGAAACAGAAGCAAACTGCCCACCAAATATTGCTTGGAAAAGTCGAGAGACTCTGCTGAAAAATCCATGTCAAGAACCTGAGGAGGCAGGGTCTGCAGACTGGGTCTGAAGAGGATGACATGTCAGCTGGACAAAGTGCCACAGGCCACCAAGTTCAGACTGAGTACAGGACATCGTCAGCTTCTCTTGCATCTCTGGACATTGTCAGCTCCTCTTGCATCTTCAGATATTGTCAGTTCCTCTAGTTTCTCTGGACATTGTCAGCTCCTCTTGCATCATCTCCAGACATTGTCAGCTGCTCTAGTATCTCTGGACATTGTCAGTTCCTCTACCAATTTCGGACATTGTCAGCTTCTCTTGCATCTCTGGACATTGTCAGCTCCTCTAGCATCTCTGGACATTGTCAGCTCCACTAGCATCTCCGGACATTGTCCGTCCTCTTGCGTCTCCTGGACATTGTCAGTGCTCTTGCATCTGGACATTGTCAACTCCGCTAAAATCTCTGGACATTGTCAGCTCCTCTAGTATCTCTGTACTTGTCAGCTCCTCTTGCGTCTCTGGACATTGTCAGCTCCTCTGCATCTCTGGACATTGTCAGCTCCTCTAGCATCTCCGGACATTGTCAGCTCCTCTGGACATTGTCAGCTCCTGGACTTGGTCAGCACTCCATTGTCAGCTCCTCTCTGGACATTGTCAGCTCCTCTAGTATCTCTGTACATTGTCAGCTCCTCTTGCGTCTCTGGACATTGTCAGCTCCTCTTGCATCTCTGGACATTGTCAGCTCCTCTAGCATCTCCGGACATTGTCAGCTCCTCTAGCATCTCTGGACTTTGTCAGCTGCTCCAGCATCTCTGGACAAAGTGCAACAGGTCACCAAGACTGAGCACAGGACATGGTCAGCTCTCTAGCATCTCCGGACATTGTCAGCTGCTCTTACATCTCTGGATATTGTCAGCTCCTCTTACATCTCTGGACATTGTCAGCTCCTCTAACATCTCCGGACATTGTCAGCTGCTCTAGCATCTCTGGACATTGTCAACCCCTCTTGCATCTCGGACATCGTCAGCTCCTCTTGCATCTCTGGACATTGTCAGCTCCTTTACCATCTCTGGACATTGTCAGCTCCTCTTGCATCTCTGGACATTGTCAACTCTTCTTGCACTTGGACATCGTCAGCTCCTATGCATCTCTGGACATTTTCAGCTCTTCTTGTGTCTCTGGACATTGTCAACTTCTCTAGCATATCTGGACATAGTGCAACAGGTCACCAAGACTGAGCACAGGACATCGTCAGCTCCTCTTGCATCTCTTCATGCTAACGATCTCATACCTGGACAAGTGCTCATGTGGTGCTGGTCCACAGACACCAAGCCCATATTCTCCATTCCTGTCCAACCTTCAACAGCCTGCAACAGCAGACTTGACTCAGTGCAGTGAACCTGATGGAGAAGCTGCAGGGGGAACCAGCAATGTTACTGGGGCAGACAGGGGACTTCACCTACAGCACTGGATTCTCTTTCTTTTACATTGCTGGGATCACTGAAGAGAAGGAAAGACCCATAAAAATGAATTTCAGCAATCCAAACATCATGTAATTTATTCCAAAGTACCCTGAACTTGAAAAATACAACAGTACCAATTGAAATTACTTACGAATTGAGGTTACATGTTTTAAGCAGCCAAGCCAACCACAAATTCATTTCCGTGACAGGAGAGCTTTTATATGGATACTTTCTTTTGCATTAACTCTTACAGTTCCCACAGCATGAAGAGTGTTCCATTTGTTGCCATGAACCTGAGATTTTCAGGTTGTTGATAATTCAGTGATTTTTTTTTTTTGCAAACTTAAAGTTCAACTGATTGAGAACAATGATTCACAGTATTGTTTGACCAGAATGATCTGGGTTTAAGATAAAAAAAAAAGTTTATTTTGTTAAGAATGGCCATCATGGTGGGTTGGGCCAGACAGTGGCTGTGGACGGGTGGGTCAGAATGAGTGGCAGAGGTGTAATGCCACTGATGTGGCTCAGAAAAATTGGACAACAACAAAAAAAAAGGAAAAAAAAATCCAGAAGGCCGTCAGGCTCATCTCTCTTATCAGCAATAAAAGACATAGCTGAGAAAATTTTAGGCAAATTTATAGATAGCCACATCCTCACACAAACGCGTGTGTGCGCTCGCACACACACACACACACACACACACACACACACACACACACACACACACACACACACACACAGTATTACCTTGTTTCTTCAGTTGACATTGATTATACAAGACTCCCATGTTGCATTGCAGACCACCCCGTCATCATCAGCATACACAGCTTCTCTTCATAGATCCTTTCCGAGAGGAGCAGGAGGCCATTTTTATAACACCACTGAGTTGCCTTTCGCCTGAGGAAAGACAAAAACTGCATCATGCCCTGTCTCCTCTGCTGAGCAAGTTGGAAGCCAACTCTCTCACAGGTATTTTTTTTCCTTTTACCATTTTTCAGAAAGGTTATAGGTGTGTTAATCTCTTGGTGGAAGGGAAGAAGAAGTGCACCAGTCTCTTGGTGTAAAGGTCAACAGTGAGTACACCAGACTCTTGGTAGAATAGTAAACAACAAGTACACCAGTCTGGATGGAGAAGTAAACAACCAATATGCCAGTAAAGGAAAGGTAAATGATGAGTATGCCTATCTGGTGGTAGAAAGGTAAACGAGTATTCCTGTCTCTCGATGAAAAGGTAAATTTACGAGCACACCAGTCTCTAGGTGAAAGACAAGTATGCCAGTCTCTTGGTGGAATGGTAAACAATCAGTATGCAAGTCTTGTGGTGGAAAGGTAAACAAGGAGTACACCAGTCTTTTGGTGAAAGATGAAAGACAAAGTACACCAGTTTCCTGTTGGAAAGGTAAAGGAGTACGCAAGTCTCTTGGTGAAAGATGAAAGACAAGTACACCAGTCTCTTGTGAAAAGGTAAACAATGAATATGCCAGTCTCTAGGTGGAAAGATGTAAGACAAGTACACCAGTCTCCTGGTGGAAAGATTAACAGTGAGTACGCCATGCCAGTCTCATGGTGGAAAGGTAAACAATGAGCATGCCATGCTAGTCTTTTGGTGGAAAGGAGTAAGACAAGTACACCAGTCTCCTGGTTGAAAGGTAAACAGTGAGTACACCAATCTCCTGGTGGGAAGGTAAACAATGAGTATGCAAGTCTCTTAGTGGAAAGGTAAACGATGAGTATGTCAGTATCTTGATGGAAAGGTAAAAATAAGTACACCAGTCTTTCAGTAGAAAGGTAAATAACAAAGCAAATAAGACAGGGTGCTTATTTTGAGAGCTAAACATGATGAGTGTCTGAGATCTGGAGGATACAGTTGTCAAGAGAGAAAATGTTGGTCAAGTATGACACATTCCATTCCAGTCATTCGCACACATACAAACCAAGTGGAGAACAAACTGTTAATGAGAACAAAACCATTAGACTTTTGATTATTTGAATGTAATATTTACCAGAAAAAAAAAACACATTTGGTGTGTGTGTGTGTGTGTGTGTGAGTGTGTGTGTGTGTGTGTGTGTGTGTGTGTGTGTGTGTGTGTGTGTGTGTGTGTGTGCATGCATGTGTGTGTGCATGTGATCCAACACCTGAAAACTTCTTGTTGAAAGGCATTGAACATTTTCCGAGTTGTGGCACATACAGGCTGGGTATGGATAAGAAAGCTCTTCACCTTTCTTGGGATTTGATCTGCTTCAAATTGTTCTAAGGCTGTGTTGTTTTTAGTTCTGCAAGGCCTTTCCACTTCAGAACTATGGATCCCATACACCACTAAGGCTTTGACTCTGGGGGCATTCTGCACCAGCCCTGCAAACAGTCTGTATATAGAGGTTGTTCAACCATCTCTTTCCAACTGTTGACTAAAACTTTCTCTGAACTGTTGTTTGAAACTCCGCTTTGAATTTCAAAGCCATGCTTTTGACTGTGTTTTTGAAAGAAATTTGAAAGACAACCAAAGTCTATTCCAACTGTGGGAATTCATAGTCTTCCCCAACTAAACAATGCAGACGTAGACCTTGGAGTGGTGTGTGATTTATCCAGATTTTCTTACGACCCACAATGGACCTTACCTTCCACCCCAAAGATACGCATTGATCTGGCCTCCTGTGATAAACTTTCCTCCAGCTCTCTGACTGACATGATATTTTTCACCACACATGGTTTTACATTTCCTCCTTTCAAAATATATTCACTGATGGTTCCAAAGCTGGCATGAAAGTTGCTTCTGCTGTGATTGCTCTTAAGTTCGTTAGAGATATTCTGAGAACGTTCTCTCAGACAGCTTCATCTATACTGCTGAGTTCATAGCATTGGTCCTGGAACTCCAGATGGCCTCGAAGTCAGAAACTTCAAAACTTCCTCATGCTCTTGGTTTCCCTCTCTGCTTTGGAGGCCATTGATGCCCATAATATGAAGCAGTCTCAGGTTCTGAATTTGTTTGAACTGTACACCTCCCAGAAGTAAGACAGACACACATCATTTTTGCTTAGATTCCTGGTTAAATCAGCATGTGGGTAGCAAGGTGGCTGATCAACTTGCAACAACATGCTATAAGATCACAATTTAACCCTCTTGTACTCAGTTTCTCTGACTGCAAACTTCCCCAAGATTTCAGATTCTTTTACAGGTTTCAGCTTAAAAATGGGTATGTGTGATTATTAACTTATAGGGAATGTATGTGAACCTGTAGGAGAAAGAAAATTGGCAGACAGTTTCATAAGAGCATGCACTTCACTTTGAACTATATTTCGTCTGTCCTAGAAATACAGGTCGTGTCACTGTCACCAAAATGTCACCAGACATGTGGCGTTTTATGATGACAATAAAGTTTACAGCATGCAGGCATGCGCAATCACCATGCTGATGCAAGTTGTTAGTGTAAGATGAAATCTGAGGCCTACCTGACGCGATCCAAATGCTGCCTGGCAGTACAGGTCTCACTGGTTGTCCCACCAATGTCATACAAAACTTGTCACATGTCACACACGGTACTACAAAAGAGGGTCAGGTGCGCCCTTTGCAGCTTATTTTGTCTTGCATACCTGTTTGTATCATCGGCAGCAGTCTTAAAAAACACAGAGGAACAAACAAAACGAAAAAATCAAGTGGTGTAGCAGTGTCCGGTAACGAGTGAGCCGGCCCAGTGGGATCCTGAAACTGATGCACTCTGCCATGCCATGTGTTGCGAGCCGCCATTTTGTCTGAAGCGCTGCGTGGAACATTGTATTCCGGGTCGCTTTGCACTTCACTGTCTTCTTCAACAACACCACTACCTACTTCTATATCACTTCATTCTCCATCTTTCTTTCAAACGTCTCTTCTTCTACAATAATTTGATCTAACTCCTCTTGCGAGTAATCGATCATCTCTTCATCGTTTGTAGCAGACGCGAAAGCTGCCATTGTGAAAGTCGGTCAGTTTCCATTCACAAAGTTACTCGCTGTGTTCTGTGCCTATTCTCAATGACACACACACGGTACCATCACCCAAAAATAGTGCCAACACATGATTGGGCCAGCCTGAGTCTTCCTAGTTACTGTCTGCGACTGTGTGTGTCTACACACGTGATCACTGCGTGATGGAAAATTCCCACGGAGAGGTCCCGGTAACTCCCGGTACGGCAAGAACAGGCGCCCGACGTTTAAGTGCCGGATTGTCCCGTTGCGAGTATAAGAGGGTTAAGTTGGTTCTCTATCTGTTAACACTCTTCAAAGACCTCTTGGCAAAGGACTGAACTATGCAGATGGGATGACAAACTTTCAGATCTGTCCAAACCTTGAGGCTTTCTTACTGCGTGCCTCTAGTGGCCATGAAAAAGAAACATTTGTGCCAGCTGCACACAGGCCACTCCATTTACATCAGTTTTTATTTCATAACAGTGATGAAGCTCTGTGATGCATTCCATGCAATGTACCACACATTATAAAACATACAGAGTGTGAGGGTGTCCATGCTGTCAGAAAAAAAACACTTCACAGCAGACTCCATGAAAACCTTGTTCAGAGATGTTTCACCTAATGTAAATTTTGACTTTTTCACAGTGAGGAACATTTTTCATCTGATATAAGATGCTCCAGAAGAAAGATTTTTATGCAATTTTAGTATGTTTTTAGAAAATGTGTTTGATTTTGTTGCATGTTTTTTTTTGTCTGTTGTTTGTTTGTTTGTTTTAATTGAACATCTATGTAGAGAGTTGACTTCAATAAGGTGACAGCCCTGATATTACTGTTTATTAGCTATATACAACATGAATTCAATAGAGAGAGAGAGAGTGTGTGTATGTGTGTGTGTTTGTTTATGTGTGTGTGTGTGTGTGTGAGAGAGAGAGAGAGAGAGAGAGAGAGAGAGAGAGAGAGAGAGATGATGATGATCTTTATTTCCAAGAGTAACAGATAAGCAAACGCATGCTTTTTTTTTTCATCCGGTCCTTGCCCCATTAAGGGACTAAGTATGACTAGCGACAAAGACTTACAAAACTGTTAACAAACACACATATCTTCATAACATTAAAAAGTTCATCCATTATAGTAGGCGTGGATGACTTTAAAAGGAAAAAAGAAACGATTGAAACAACAAACAAGAATAAAGAAATTGATTACAAAGAAGAAAAGAATCAGCACACATGGATATGGATATGGAATAAGCGATCCTCTTATCACAGAGAGAGAGAGAGAGAGTTGCATTCCTTTTGTTACAAAAAAATTTAACATACAACAAACTGCTAAGGGATGATAATTACACAACTACAATGCGTCAATAACACCAACATTTTTACTTTCTTTTACATTTTCATGAAGTGGTTATAAGGCAAAACGAGAACGAACGTAAGAAGAAGAGGAAGAAGAAGAAAAGAAAGAAAGAAAGAAGAAGAAGAAAAAAGAAGGAGAAGAAGGAGAAGAAGAAGAAGAAGAAGAAGAAGAAAGAGGAGAGGAGGGAGAGAGAGAGAGAGAGAGAGAGAGAGAGAGAGAGAGAGAGAGAGAGAGAGAGAACACAATCTTTCAATTTCTCTATACTCTGTTGAACCTGTGATCCAACAACTTAAAACTAAGAAAATTATGTAAAATTTATAGCTGTAGCTTAATTAGGAGCGAAGTTATGATTTTTTAAATATTTAATTTTTTTACGACAGTCAGAATTCCCCATAAGGGCCATGTTTGGAGGCCTGTAACTCGGCCATTTGGCAAGTGACATGTCTGAAACTATGGGGTGATTGATGTCAACTACTTGTAATATACACTGAATTTTTTTCAGACCTGAGGCTCTTGCAGAGTCCGACTACCACACTCCTAAAAATGCCAAAATCTTCATTTTGACTTTTCTTCCTTCCATATCGGCACCAAAACAAGTTATAAAATGACACATCCCTGCTTTCAATTGACATACAAGCATGTAACTTATATCAAAATGATCAGGATTACAAGATCTATCCAATAAGAAGACATTCAAGCATGTCAGCACAATTGTACACCCCACCCCCATACCACCTTCACCCCCCCCCACCCCCACCCTTTTACCTAACTTCTTGTGTGCCATGTAAACATTACGTATACAAATTAAATATCTCTGCTTGGCATGATCTTATGAAAACATATGATTGACATTTGTACCAAAAGTAATGCTCTCGAAGATTAATTAAAAAAGCAAGAAACTTTGCCCCCCCCCCCCCCCCCCTCCCCCTCCCCTCCTCCCCCTCCCCCCCCTTTCCTCCCCTCCACCCCTAATTCTCCAGTGCCTATGCTTTCCATATATTAGTGAAACTTATATATATGATTGCCAAGAAATACTGACTGAATATAACAATGCCATTACAAAATAAATACACTCATCCCTTGAGTTTTACCCTGGCCCCATACCCCCTTGCCAGCAGGAACTGAACTGAATGGACAAACTTAACGGTTTACTTAATTGTAGTTGAAAGCCTGAAGAATTGCTCCTCTTTCTAATTGGCATACATTTTTAGAATTGATAAATATCCGGACGAGCACAGTGTAGAAAACCAAAGGAAGGGATAGGGAGTGAGATGTGCATATGCTGGCCAAGGCTTGCAGCTAAGCTAGGTAAACAGCACCAACTTTCAACACACGCTGACACACAATCACCATCAAAAGTACAAAAGACAGTGTATGGAAATGAAAGATGAATAACAGATTTTGTCTGATGTATTTTCATTTTTTTTTGATTAATTTTCAAACATTTGGAGAAAATAACAGTCAAATGTGGGGTAAACAGCCCACTGGCTCTTTCTTAGTCATGGAGAGAAGTTTTTGTGTAGAACTGGCCATTGTTACAGTGTATGTTGACCAGAACAATGCCTGTTGTAGCAGACACTAACTGCACAGTTTGGAGCACCTGAAGTAATAAATAAATTGAGTTAGGGTTGTCATTAATTGATAAATCATGATGATAGCTAATCCATTCCATTCACACACACACACACACACACACACACACACACACACACACACACACACACACACACACACACACACACAGACACACACACACACATAACATACATTATCACCATAACCGCCAATGACAATGGAGTGCATAAGACAAGTGTTTTAGAATCTCAGCTTGATTATTTGATAAAGGAAATACAGGCACAAAATTAATATTCTGTACAAAGCTTAAATAAATGTTTAAGAACTGCCCAAAAACGTGGACAAAACGAATCACAAGACAAAAACACATGATTCGTTTGTCGACGTTTTTTTTTTGCAGTTCACAGTTCGTTTTTTTTTTTTAAAGATTTGTTTAGATTTCCGCCTGCAGTCATCTCACTTTGCAACTAGATCTAATATCTCTACATTTTCCTACTGGAACTGTGTTAGTTTCAGCTGTTCATTCGACATTGGGCCTCAAAAGCGTCGTTGGGCACGGTCACGTGACCTATAAAATTTGATATTTAAGTCGAACAGGAAAGATCTGGTTAAAAAAAAAAATCAACAGAAAATAAGCCTTGAAGTCATACAAGCTACACCTGTAACATATCCATGGAATCTAAGTAGCAGTTTTAATTTGGTGTAAAATACAAAACACATACTCCTCTCATCAGCACGACCCCACCATTACTCCGGTCTGATGTTTCGGTCGTCAAAAAAAAAACAAAGTAATCTTCAAAATATATGACAGTAATATAGTTAAATCGTGATGTAAAACTGACGGAAAAGGTTGCAATTTACCATTCAAAATAGCCGGAACGGCGTGGTTTGAAGACGACTCGTCGATATTCGATAGATTCCGTTTAATATTTACGGGTCGCATGCCGTCTTGTACTTAGCGCCATTTCAATTTTCATGTCGACGTCGAAGCTGCACCACGGCTTGTTTCATAGCTTTGCGCTCCGCGGCATTTGAACGGACAAACTTCAAATTTTTACTCAAATATAGTTTTAAACCCTGAAGATTTGCGTGAGTGTAAAAAAGTAAATGTCGCTCTTGGTTTTATTCTCGAAATTTTACATGAAAATTTTAAAACGGTTTTTCACTCTGAATTTTCCGTTGAATGCCTACACTTCGCACACGAGACGTTACGGGGATGACTCTCTTCTTCCTGTTTAGCATGCTATTTTTAGAACTACTAACGGTGCCACCGAGCGCATAGCAGACGACGAAAGGCAGTGATCGGAGCGAGACGCGCGCATGGCGGCCGACGCTGGCGGCTACTCCGTAACAGCGCAAACTTTCAACACACGCTTACACACACTCACCACCAAAAATATAAAAGACAATGTATGGAAATGAATGATAAATAACGGGTTTTGTCAGGCGTACTTTTATTTCTTGATTTATTAATAAATATTTGTAGAAAATCACAGTTGAATGTGGGCCAACAGCACACTGCCTCTTAGTCATAGAAAGAAGGTAACCTTTCTGACCAAGACTGTTATTAGATGTTTTTCCAACAAAATACATTTCCTGACCAACACTGTTATTAGATGTGTTTCCAACACTTAAACTTTTCTGACCAACGCTGTTATTGGATGTATTTCCAACACTTTTAACTTTTCTGACCAACACTGTTATTGGACACGTCCCCAACACTTTCACTTTTCTGACCAACACTGTTATTAGATGTGTTTCCAACACTTTCACTTTTCTGACCAACACTGTTATTAGATGTGTTTCCAACGCTTTCACTTTTCTGACCAACACTGTTATTAGATGTGTTTCCAACGCTTTAACTTTCTGACCAACACTGTTATTAGATGTGTTTCCAACACTTTCACTTTTCTGACCAACACTGTTATTAGATGTGTTTCCAACGCTTTAACTTTTCTGACCAACACTGTTATTAGATGTGTTTCCAACACTTTCACTTTTCTGACCAACACTGTTATTAGATGTGTTTCCAACGCTTTCACTTTTCTGACCAACACTGTTATTACATGTGTTTCCAACGCTTTAACTTTTCTGACCAACACTGTTATTAGATGTGTTTCCAACGCTTTAACTTTTCTGACCAACACTGTTATTAGATGTGTTTCCAACGCTTTAACTTTTCTGACCAACACTGTTATTAGATGTGTTTCCAACAATGTCACATTTCCTGACCAACGCTGTTATTAGATGTGTTTCCAACACTTTCACTTTTCTGACCAACACTGTTATTAGATGTGTTTCCAACACTTTAATTTTTCTGACCAACACTGTTATTAGATGTGTTTCCAACAATGTTACATTTCTGACCAATGCTGTTATTAGATGTGTTTCCAACACTTTCACTTTTCTGACCAAGACTGTTATTCGATGTGTTTCCAACACTTTAATTTTTCTGACCAAGACTGTTATTAGATATGTTTCTAACAATGTAACATTTCCTGACAACACCATTATTGAATGTGTTTCTAGCAACATTAAACTTCCTGACCAGTTGTTTGGCTGGATATGTTTTTGATAATGCTAGATTTCCTGACCATCACATAGTTGATGTGTTTTTGACAGCGTTTTATTTCCTGACCGACACATGCTACTGGGTGCATTTTTCTGCCAATATTGCATTTTCCAACTAACACTTTTATTGCATGCATTTTTTTTGACAGTGTTAAATTTCCTGAACAATACTGTTACTAGATTTGTTTCTGACTGTTATATTTCCTTTCTGATACTGTTACTAGATGTGTTCTGACAGTGTTATATATCCCTTCCATCACTGTTATTGGATGTGTTTCTGACAAGTGTCAGGTATCCCTTCCAACACTGTTATTGGATGTGTTTCTGACAAGTGTCAGGTATCCCTTCCAGCACTGTTATTGGAGGTGTTTGTGACAAGTGTCATGTATCCCTTCCATTACTGTTATGGAGAGGTTTGTGACAAGTGTCATGTATCCCTTCCAGCACTGTTATTGGAGGTGTTTGTGACAAGTGTCATGTATCCCTTCCAACATTGTTATTGGAGGTGTTTGTGACAAGTGTCAGGTATCCCTTCCAGCACTGTTATTGGAGGTGTTTGTGACAAGTGTCATGTATCCCTTCCATTACTGTTATTGGAGGTGTTTGTGACAAGTGTCATGTATCCCTTCCAACACTGTTATTGGAGGTGTTTTGTGACAAGTGTCAGGTATCCCTTCCAGCACTGTTATTGGACATGTTTGTGACAAGTGTCATGTATCCCTTACAGCACTGTTATTGGAGGTGTTTGTGACAAGTGTCAGGTATCCCTTCCAGCACTGTTATTGGAGGTGTTTGTGACAAGTGTCATGTATCCCTTCCAGCACTGTTATTGGAGGTGTTTGTGACAAGTGTCATGTATCCCTTCCAGCACTGTTATTGGAGGTGTTTGTGACAATACTGTGTTCACTGACCACCACTGCATGCAGGTGTCTTATATCACAGGCTTCATTGATACAATGATAGTGGTACTGCTACTACTACTTACATTAATAATAGGAATGATGATAATTTTTTTAATAGTATTACTGCACACCAGCCTTTGTATTTTTACTCATTCATACCTTTTAGACAGTGAAGAACCTCTGTGGTGCATTCCTTGTCATGTACCACTCACAATAAAAAACATACTTTTAGAGTGTTGGGACTTGCATGATGTGAGACATAAACATTTTACAGCAGATTCCATGAAAAGTTTGTTCAGAGATGTTCCACCAGATGTGATCTTTGAATTTTTGATTGAGATTAACATTTTTGATTTGATCTGAGATTTTACAGTGGAAAGATTCACAAAAATTTTGGGTGTGTTTTTAGAACTGGTATTTTAAAGGGTTGTGTGAATGATTGAAGTGAGTTAACTTCAACTTGGTGACAGCCCTGATATGGTCCTTTGCGGTTGGCTGGGCTATAAGCAACATTACCTTACTTTACTGATAGTATTACTACTAGTACTAATGATAATGATAGCATTAATGGTAATATGACAGTAGTAACATAATAGTCATTATAATCAGAATTATAGCAATGATAATAGCAAGAACAATGACAATGATGATGATGATGATGATAGTAATAATAATGATTATGATGACAATGATACTAACAATAATTATGGTAATTGTAACACTAAAAATAACAATAACAGGTGGAAAGGAATAGAAATGATCAATGAGTAAAAAGCTGACACTACCATTTAACCAAGGTGGGGGGAAAGGGGAAAGAGAAGAACTACACACACACACACACACACACACACACACACACACACACACACACACACACACACACACACATACACACAGAGGAAAGAAAGATGAGAATTATATGTAAAAGAGGGAGCATGCTAAATTGAAAGAAAACCAGAGTAAGAAAAATGAGTGGACAGATATGCAAATAAAGAATAGACTGTTGAAGCATGAGGTCAATAATGAATAGTATGGTAATGTGTCTGTGGAGTGTACTGTGGGCTGATGTTATGGGGGTGGACAGGCACATGATGTTACGAATCGGGGTTGATGCCAAGTGGGCAGAGGGTTTTCCCAGTCTGGCAGCAAGACAGGATTCCTGCATAGTGTGCTCAAGGTTGTCTCCCTATGATTGCCAGAACACCAGGACTTTGATGTGGTTGATGTTGTGTTGGAGATTGTTGAAGTGAAAAGTGACTGGCTTGGGGTTGATGATGGTGGATGTCAACCAAATGTTTGGAGGTACAGGGCTCCAGTGTGTGGGATACCTCACCTACATGGGTTTTACCACACAGTTAACAGTGGATAGCTTAAATGATGATGTGGCCCTGACAAGAGAATGTGCATTTAATGTTGAACAAGTCATTGGGGCCATGTAGGATAGTGTCTGATTTGGTTAGAGGAAAGGATTTGCAGCTGGGTTTTGAGCAGGGAATAGTGACTGGTGACTTAAATATGGATGTTTTTGTTTAGTTTGGGGTGTGCAAGTTGGCCTTTGAGGAGGTTTTTGTCACATTTTAAAGTAATCATGATTTGTGCCAGTTGGATTTGAGGATCCTACAAATGGAAAATGTTTGGGTGGAAGAGGAGGTTGGCAGTGGATCTGTCTGTTTTCTTTGGAGGTTAGGTTCCCAATGCAGATGTTCTGGATACAGCTGTGGTGTGGTTGAGAGCATCGTTAATGATGGTATTGGGATGTCCACTGCTGGTCAAAAATTCAAACATCTTGACTGCTTGTTCAGTGAAATCTTCTACATCAGAGCAAAAATTACACAGATGGAGGAATTCAGAGTATGGAATGCTGGGGTTTTTTTTTTTGACGGATGGAGGGAATATTTGTAGTCCATGTGTGAATGCATGATTGATGAGTTTACAGAAAATGTAGGTTTTCAGCAGTCCATCTTTGGAGGACATGAACATGTCTAGGAAGTTGAGTGACTGAGAAATGGTGTGTATATATTTGATGGATGGGTGGAGGGACTGAAGAAAGGTGAGGAAGCTGTGGAGGTCTTTTTCTGGCATGGATGTGGCTCCCAGCCTGTCATCAATGTACCAGACAGACAGCTGTAAAGGTTCAATCTTAATAATGTTCTGAACTGTCGGTGACTGCATGACATGGCTGTTAACAGACAGGCAGAGGTAACAGCTCAGTGTTGTTACTGTTCTTAACTGTTGGTGACTGCATAACATATCTGTGAATAGATTGACAGATGCAGGGTCTCAGTGTTGTTAACATTCCTAATTGTTTGTGACTGCATAACAGAACTGTCAGCAGACAGACATATGTGGGGGCTCAGTGTTGTTAACATTCTTAACAGTTGGTGACTGCATAACGGAACTGTCAACAGATAGATGTAGAGGCTCAATGTGGTTAAATTCCTAACTGTTGGTGACTGCATAACGGAACTGTCAACAGACAGACAGACATAGAGGCTCAGTGTTGTTAGTGTCCTTCATTGTTGGTGATTGCATGACGTGGCTGTCAAAGACATACATCTGTAGTGGCTGAGTGTTGTTAGAGTTCTGTACTATGGTTGACTGCATGGCAATGGACGGTTGACAGGCATCCATCTGCAGTCACTTGACGGTGGACAGGTGTCTGACTGAAGACGGCCACCTGCACACTGAACCAGCAACACTGGGTGGTGGTCCACTTTCACCAAGGCCTGAACGACATGTCTGTGGACCTTCGTGATCTCTGTCAGGTAGGTCAAGGGAGATCAGGTGAGAAATGATGTAGATGGCAGGTCAGAAAGAAGCTGGTGGAAGAGAATCCCAGGAAGTTCAGGAAGGCATCTTGCCAAATATACACATGCCAACTGAGAAACCATTGGAGGCAGTTGAGCAAATTACAGGGACCGGATGGAAGATACAACAATTGGGAAAGATACAGAGGGAAGGTAAGAAAGATACAGGGAGCAGGTGGGGAAAGATGTCAGGGAAAGGGGAAAGAAATGCAAGAGGATGAAAGTAATGATATCAAGGGAAGGCAAGCAAGATACAAGAAAGAGAAGAGAAAGATATTGAGGGAATGCAAGAAAGATTTGCAGAAAAGCTAACAAATGTACAGGAGACAGATAATATATATATTTTCTTTTTAAAGTTAATAGAAGTCAAATGGGAAAGAGATGGGGAGTCAAATGGGAAGTATGGATGAAAATAGGAAAAGTCATGATGGCAGATGGGAAAAGTGTATTGGAAAAGATGAAGAAGGCAGTTGGAAAGACAAAGGTGGGGAAAAGTGTAGTGGAAAAGATGAAGAAGGCAGTTGGAAAGACAAAGGTGGGAAAAGTGTAGTGGGTAAAATGAAGAGAGAGGCGGGAAAGATGAAGATCAAAGAGGAAAAAGTAAAGTGACAAAGATTAAGAGGGCAGTGAGGAAAATAAAGATTAAGGTGGGATCAGTGTAGTGGAAAGGATGAAGAGGACAGCAAGAAAGATAAAGATTAGATTAAACAGGGTTCGTACAGAGTCCTGGAAGTCTGGGAAAAAGTATGGAAAAATGAAAAAATCATTTCCAGGGCTCGAAAAGTCTTGGAATTTTGTAATTTGTGGCCACGTGTCTGGAAAAGTCCTGGATTTTGTAAAAGCTGTGCAAACTTTTTCTTGATGTCGAAATTCTTTTTAAGTTTCTTTACAAAAACATTGAAATACGAATAAAAACAGAAATTAAATCACGCACAATGATCACGGTTTTCAGATTTCCTCTGGCAGGAGGTTTAGCAGACTACATTTTTTTTCTGCAGAGTAGCTCCCCTTTACTATGAAAAGCGTTGCGCATGCGCAGTTGGTACCATTGCTTAGCTTTGAGTCAGTGCAGCGAGGGAAAATAGCGTTAAGTATTAAAGAAAACATGGGAAAATGTGTGTTTAGCATAGCCTGGCTAGACAACACAGATTATCGCAAATGGATTGCCCCTGCTTCCGATGGATGCAAGACAAAAACACAGTGCCTGCTGTGCAAGAAAGACCTCGACATCGGGAACATGGGCGAGCTGCTCTGAAAAGCCATGCGGCAGGCAAGAAACATCAAGAAATGATGCAGCTTTCAGACAAAACGACTCGGACTTCAGCAATGACCGTGACTGATTATTTTCGGCCCAAGGATTGTCAAAGGTGTTTTTTTTATTAATTTACTATGGGATGATGCGACCATGCATTGAATGGGGTGGAGGGTAGAGAAAATCAAAGGGCCCAAGGGCGATACACTGGCCTATTTTTAGACACACACACACACACACTGTCTCTAACGCACTCTCTCAATCTCAATCTCAATCTCTCTCTCTCTCTCTCTCTCTCTCTCTCTCTCTCATCAAAAAATTTCAAAATTTAAATACAAAATTGAATAGAGAGCACATTGGCTTGTAAGTACTCAGCCATGTGGAACATCCAAATTAGAATGAAAGGACAGTTGAGAGGCCGCGAGGCCTAGTGTCCTAATTACCTGACTTGACCTGACCTGACCATATCTCTCTTACACACACACACACACACACACACACACACACTCACACAAACACACACTGTCTGTCTCACACACCTACACACACACGCGCACGCACACACACAAACACGCACACACACACACTGTCTCTCTCTCTCATATACATAGACACACACACATTCTCTCTCTCTCCGTCTCTCTCTCTCTCTCTCTCTCTCTCTGTCTCTGTCTCCTGTGTCTGTCTGTCTCTGTCTCTCTCTCTGTCTGTCTGACTTTTTCACACACGTGTGCGCATGCGCACACACACACACACGCGCGCGCACACACACACACATGCACACTCACACACATGCACACGCACACACACACACACACACTAAATTTTTTGGTAAGTATCGAATGCCCTGCTATCATTAAATCAGTTCTTTTCTGATGTGTTTAGCATGGTAATCACATGCAGAGGTGCACGCACACACACATTCTGAGGTCTGGAAAAATTATGAAAAGCCCTGGAAAAAGTCTGGAAAAAGTATGGAATTTTGATTGGTCACATCTGTGGGAACCCTGGATTAAAGTGGGGAAATTGTGGTGGAAAAGATGAAAAAGGCATGGATAAAGTATGGATTTCCACAGTAAAAAATGTAGAATGAAAACAAGTAGATGAAAACGGCAGGGGACTGTAAGGATTTTTGTGGGGAAAGTGAAGGTATGAAAGGTGAGAGGGGGGATGGAAAAATACCAGTTTTATGAATAAAAGTAGTTTGAATACTTAGCTGTCCACACATATGCCTAATCCCCATGTGTCATGAAACAATGCCATATTATCAGGATCCCCCCAATACCCCCCCTCCCTCCCTTCCCTTCCCCCCCTCCTCCCCCCTCCCCCCCCCCCCCCCCCCCCCCCCCCCCCCCCCCATGCACACACACACAAAAAAGGAAAACAGTGGGAAGCAGGGAACCAACTTCAATTAAATCCTCAGATATTCTAGCCAGAGTGATTACCCTTGGTAACTTCACAGCATTGTGCCATGGAAGAGTTAGTTTATGCACCTTTTCCTGACCTAGTGGGGAGATGGGAGAGTGCCTAGTATTTGGATTAAGATTAAGATTAAAATTATAGTCCCGTCAACAGCAGAGGTTATCTCAGGACTGTCACCACGTTCCAAACTACCACGTATATATGTTAAAAAAAGATTAAAAGCAAAACCTCACCCAACCCATTAAAAACAGATTAAAAGAACCAATCAGGATTAAAAACCAACACGTTGAAATAAATCTTAAATAAATGTCAGCGAACGCCCAGAGAAACGTGGACAAACGAGTCACAAGACAAACCACAACGCGTTTCGACCTCTTAGGTCTTCTTCAGGTGCAACAAACATGAAACAAATAACGAAAATGCACTTAGCTTTGATCGCTTCTGTGTTCAGCGCAAGAAAGAAGGCGTTGAATGAATGCTCGTTTTCATTCAACGCCTTCTTTCTTGCGCTGAACACAGAAGCGATCAAAGCTAAGTGCATTTTCGTTATTTTGTTTCATGTTTGTTGCACCTGAAGAAGACCTAAGAGGTCGAAACGCGTTGTGGTTTGTCTTGTGACTCGTTTGTCCACGTTTTTCTGGGCGGTTCGCTGACATTTATTTAAGATTTGTTTAGATTTCCGCCTGCAGTCGTTTCACTTTGCAACTAGATCTACGTTGAAATAAGATAAGACAATGTTGCCCACAGCCCAGCCGACCGCAAAGGGCCACACCAGGGCCGTCACCACATTAAAAACAACTCACAAGTCAGTCAATCACACAATTCTTTAAAATACATCCAAAAACCCATCCAAAAGTTTGTTAAAAATCTTTCCACTGTAAAATCTCAGATCCGATGAAAAATGTTAATCTCTTTCAAGAACTCAAAGATCGTGTCAGGCGGAACGTCTCTGATAAGGTTTTCATGGAATCTGCTGTAAAATTTGTGTCTCACATCGTGCAAGTCCCAACACTCTAAAAGAATATGTTTCATTGTGAGTGGAACATGACATGGAATGCACCATGGAGCTTCTTCACCCTTTAAAAGGTACGAATGGGTAAAATACGAATGGCCGGTGTGCAGCAGGCACAAAACTGTTTCTTCTTTAGGACCACCAGACAAAGATGAGAGGAACTCCTTTAGGTTTGGACGGATCTGAAAGAGTTTGTTATCCGTCTGTGTATTCCAATCCTCCTGCCAGAGGTCTCTGACATAATCGTTAATTTTGGGTTTCAGATCTGAGCAGGGGATAGGTGTGTTTGACAGATTCTCTCTTGTGGCATTCTTGGCCAAACGATCAACCATTTTGTTCCTCCAATGCCAACATGACGGGAATCCAAGCCAGAATAATGTTGTAACCCTCCACTTTCAACTTGGTCAAAAGTTCAAAAAAAGTGTAAAAGTTCTGGATGCTGAAGGTTGCAGCCAGCTATGGCCTCCAAAGCTGACAGTGAATCCGACAGAACCAGAAAGTCCCTCTTCGTAGACTGTGAGATTATCCTCAGTGCCAGAACCAGAGCCGAAAGTTCAGCAGAGTAAGCAGAAGCGTCTGAATGAATATGTTCCAACCGTATTTGAGAAGGAGCACCAGGGCAATAGGCTGCACAGGCCACTCCATCTTCAGACTTGGAACCGTCAGTGAAAATTTTCTGATACGATAGGAATTCTGAACAAAGGTTAGCATACAACGCCTTGTATGCCAGAGAGCTGGTACATTCTTTGCGAAAAGCTGCAAGATCAAAACGAATCTCTGGTGTGAAAAAGGTCACAGAGGTTGATCTGGAAACTTAGAAAAATCAGACACAACTCCTAGGTCTAGACCTGCATTCCGCGCATGAGGCTGCATACGAAGACCAAACGGTGGAATACAGTTAGGGTTCTTTTCGAATTTGCTTTGGAACTGAGGGTCAAAGACACAGTCATAGGCAGGGTTCTCCGGTTCCGAGAGCAGTCTGATATAATAATTCAAAGACAATTTCAGCCTGCGGTTTAGTATTTGGATAGGCAAGTGTATCATGAAATTACTTTTAGTAGTACAAATTACCTTTTTTTGTATTTACTTGTCAAAACAAATGTCTGAATCATGAAAAGGATGATTGGAGCATGCTTTCTTGAGATATTACAGTCCTCTTCTTATGAGAAAGTCTCTGAACAGTTCCCAGCCAGTGACTCATTTGTAAAGATTCCAGTGGCCGTTAAGAAATGGTCTCCCTCATTAATCGGGAGGCAAAATGCATAGTCCCTGCTCTCCTTCTAAGGGTCAAATAGATCTAAAGAAGCAAAATCAATCAAAGACAAAATACTTGCAGGACCAACAAAAAGGAAAAGACCCCAAAAGCAACTGTAAAGGTGCCAAATAATAAGTCTGGCACCCCGAAACAAAAAAGAAAAATCCTCATGGATGATGATTGAGTTTTCTGGAAAAGGTTAAAGGATCATGTTGGGGGAAAAATGCAGAAGGAAAGTAGAAAAGATGGGAAAAATAGTATAAAGATGTGATGATGTCACACACACACACACACACTTGTGCACACATATGCACAGGTATGCGTGTGTGTGACTCGGTCCAGGAAATCTTGTTTTACAGCGGAAGAGCCTTTCCCATCGGCCCTACGTGGGCGTGGCCACCAGACTTGATAGTCCCCCTGACAGATTCCAAGGCCAGCTGTTTTCTTTCCTGCCCCTGCCCCCTGAACAGACCAGTCCTACAGGATTTCCGGTTCACGTGCATGGGTTCTTTGAGCTGAGTAAGAACCGATGTCATGTCGAGTGGCCAGTGTCAGAATCAAGGGGGAACAGGAGAGTGGACCTTGCGATGATCTGACGTGGAACAGACTGTTGGTGTCGGAGACTTTGCCCAGGGCCTATGTTGTCCTGCTGACCCAACTGGCCATGAGAAGCTCCTGTTTGCATACAGCTCTGACTAGGTTTGTATCAGGTCACCAGGCCTGTTTTTCAGTTGTGTTACTAATCATTTCAACAGTTTTGTAGACACCAGCTGGGGCATTACATCAGCAGCATATTTACAGATTTTTCAGTTTTGATTACTGTGTAGCATAGCAAATGAAGTGCAGTCAGTCCTTTTCTCAGTGAGATGCAGAAAGCATTTTAGCAATGAAAAGAGATGTAATAGCTTTAGGGATGTTATTGTTGTTGTTTATTTTGTTTATTAGACAAATCAATTGCAGATGAAATGAACAGGAAATAGATATGTCAGTTAAACACGATCAGATTTTCATAGTGGGATAGAAATGTCAGAGGAGGAGTGACATTTATAAAACACTGCAGATCACAAAGCAAGGGATGAACTGGCTGGAAATATTTCAGTTTGCCATGAATCTCATCTTAACTCTTTCCCTGCGTATACCCATGGAACCAGGCTTTCCATAAGTATGTGGGCTAAGGTAAGGTAATGCTGTTTATAGCCCAGCCAGCTGCAAAGGGCCATATCAGGGCTGTCACCAGGTTCAAGTCAACTCGGAAGTCATAAAAAAAAACAACTCATTCACACAACTCTAAGACACACCTACCAAAAACACACCGGAAATTTCATTAAAAATTTTTCCTGTTTAAAATCTTAGGACGCGTCAAAAATTTTCATCTCCTCAGAAATTCAAAGATCACATCAGGTGGAACATCTCTGAGCAAGGTTTTCACAGAGTCTGCTGTAAAGTGTTCTTGTCTCAGACCATACAAGTCCCAACACTCTAATTAGCTAAAAGAATATGTTTCACTGTGAGTGGTACATGACATGAAATGCACCATGTATATGTGAACTGGTCCTAGTCACATGACCATTGCTTATATAGATATTTGCCAGTTTCCAAATTTTGTATATTTCTGTGTCAGAGCTCCAACCAAGACTCATTATCAACATTTTTAAACACAGTCAAAAACTCTTTCCCTATGTACACAGATAGAGTCAGTCTTGCCAATGTTTGTGGACTGTCCATGGGGGTGCACTACCATTGTTCATTGAGAATGTGTAGCAATGTGCTAATTTCATCTATTCTGTGTTAGACCAACAGCTGAGTGTGATAATCAGAAGTGCTGAATAGATACATTCAATTTGCTTGGATTCTTTTTTTTTTGTTTGTTTTTAAATTCTTTCCCTATGTGTATTCATGGAGCCAGCCTTTCTACTTGCTTGTTGACTTTTTTCTTGCTTCCACAACCATTGTTTATGTAGCTTGTTTAGCTGTTGGTTAGTCTTGTTTATGTAGGAGCATGGCATGTGCCTATAGTTAAGAGTGTATAATTAAGAGAATGATTGCAGGTGCCTGTAGATTGATATTGGGTGTGAGTGATGTTTGTGAGTGAATGATCAAGAAGGAATGTTATTCAGGAGAGGATTGCACATGCAGAGAATGGGACATGTAGAGTGAAGGAAATGTTAACTGAGTAGTAATCTGATTGTATGATCACTGAATGTTTGTAAGCAGCAGAACTAGCCTGACTCTTGAACAGTAAACATCTAAGAAGGAACATTTTGTGTACTGACTGCATTCAAGTGGGCGAAGATATGAAAGAAACCAAACACACACCAGCAACACTATATTTATTTTCTTGTTAGACAACCAGTTTGCTTTGATTGCTAGGATTTTGTTTTTAATTGGTAAGTGCAATGTTGTTATCCAGAATAGTTTTTTTTTTAGCACAGAAAAAATTTTATGTATTGCTTTGAGTTTAAACTATGGCACCCAGTGCTGGGCAGTACATTGTGAATGGAGCATAACACTGGTGCTGATTTGTGAGGGTATGTAGAGAAAAAAGTTTAACAAACTGGGATGTTACATAATATTTCACACACAGTCATTGCCATAGTTCTGTCATATGTGCCATTTTGAAAGTACATCTGTGTTCATGTTATGTTACAGTGCATGGGCAAATGCATGTATATGTGTTTCCGCAGGGAGGCGAACGTTGCCCGCTTCCTGTATCACCTTTGCCCTGACTCTGCCAAGATCACCACTCATTGGCGTCCCCTCCTCTCTCCCCTTTATCAGGCCCTCCATGACCATTCCGTGTTCTTCATTCCTGTCAAGGGAGGGCACTGGGTCTTCTTGCATGATGCTGTTCTGATGACGTCCCCTGCTGATGACTTGGATGCTGCCACCGAAGAAGCAATGGTGCAAGTGCACGAAGAGTGTGAGGTCAACCTGGTATGCTTACCGCAGCATGTCATGACAGGGCTGAAGATGAAGGTTCCAGCCACAGAGCAGGACAACAGTGGGTCTGAAGAGGCTGTAAGAGACACCTCAAGATCAGACAGCATGAAGATGGTCTGTCCAGAGGAGCTCAGCAACATGATGAAACACAACTCGAGCTGGTCAGAGACTCTTACAGCCCACCAAAAGCAGCTTCTTCTCCACTACCTGTGTCAGCATGGCAATCCCACCATGCTGCAGGACCTGCAGCTCTTTCCAATGGCCGATGGCTCTTTTCAGGCATGGTGTGATCAGCAGATGTACGTGTGTCGAGACAGCAGAGACCTCCAGCTGCTGTCTGGCCTTCATCACCAGTTGTGCTGGGCTACATATCCGTCAGGGCTGCAGCATCTTCTTCAGAATTTGGTCAACAATGGTGAGCAGTTGTATCTGTTGCCTTTTTTTTCAGTGTCTTAGGGAATACTTTCTGAGATTTAGGCATTTTGATTAGGTCACTCAGAATCAAAGGACGAAAACCAAACATGAAGTTTTTTTCAAAATAGCCTACATCAAGAACAGAGAAACACAATGTTGTCTCAGAGTATACATCAAATGAGAAGAAAGAATTAAATTGTTATTAATAGTATATTTATATAGCACATAACCTTTGGTAGAGACCAAGCTCAGGTGCTTTACAGTCCATGCGCACATTTACCAGCTGGCTGCCTATCTCTGTGTAGAACCAACTGAAGAGCTGCCTGCTGGCACTAATTATTCATTTCCCATGTCATTCAGTAGGACATTAGTTGCTCAGACTTTTGTTTGTTCATTGATTTTAATGGAGGACGCATGCTGTGTGAATACAGTTTGGTCATCCATACCAGTGGCTAAACTGGCCATCTCTTCTGAAAGTTGGTGCTGTATGTTCAAGGTTTTATGTGTGCGTTCACTCATGGAACCTTGATTTATAGTCTCGTTCGAAGGACTTTTTGAGGAATGAGAGTCAGATCCATTGTTCATTCTGAGGAAAAGGTCTCTCAGTACCTAAACCATCCCGGCAGGGATTCAAACCTGCAGCCCCAGGATCACCAGGTCGGTGAGCACAGGATTGTTCCTACCGAGCTGTTCCATGTCAGATGTAGTTGGAAGGTGAATGGGTAGAGCACATCAGTAGCACCATTATGTGTGAGTTCAGATCACACTGCAATCAATGCAGACATTCGGAGAACCAGACATAGCAAGTGGTAGGGAGTATAAGTTACAGGCACAAACTGCCAGTGCTGTTGTCAAGAGCTTCTGTTTAGCTCGAGAAGACAAGAGAATGCTGTTTATTGTGTGATGTGGCACCTGAAGAGACTGGGAGAGGATGGATGGGGGTGGGGTGGGGTGGGGGGGGCAATGGGGGTAGAGATGGGGTGTGTGGATGTATCTTATATATTACCTGTATAACTGATAGTATTTAATTGTGTTGACAGCAGCTTTCCATCATTTTGGAATGAATGCTTTCAGCTTGTGGTAGAGGGCAGTCCTGACATGGCACTGCATTGGGTCACAAAGTTGAAATCAGTGGAGTCTTGACATATGTGCTTATCACCGAGAGCATAAGGGATGTATTTTTCCACCATGATTAATTCCCTGCCCCCCACCCTCTCTCACCCACCCACCCCCCTAAGACTTAAAGGGCAACCCACTGTGAGGTCTAGGACTCATTCGCAGTTTTGTAGCAGTTCCTTTCCTTTGATGGTTCTTGTCTGTTTGTTAGTACCTCAGTATGGGTTTTGATTTGAGCAGCCAAGAGTTCCCAGAACCACATGCATCCCTCAGTATGGCAGCAGCCATCTGAAAACAAGAAAGGTGTCAGTATTCCCTATATTTCTACCACTTTGTCAGAGTAGTATAACCGTTAATGTGGTTTGCAGTACCTCTCTTGTGTTAAAGGGTAGTTGTATGGTATTGAAGTCTGTGAACAAATGTCATTAGCTTTCATCACACAAATATGCATGTTGATTGCTTGAACTACAGTTGATCCACTGAATGCTTTGGCTGAATATAGGTTAGAACAGGATGTAATGATAATAACAGAAGAGATGATTTTTGTTCTTTCCCAAAAAGCGAAAATGATTTGCAAACATGGCAGGGGACCTGACGTTATTTACTTCTTGCAGGTTTTGGAAGAGTGGAAATGGTAACTGAGGAGAACATGCCACATCTTCTGAAAGACAGCTTGGAAAAAGAGCACCTCCGTTTGAACACCATCACTGTCACTGTGAGCAGTTCTTGGCTCACCCAGGTCTGGGACTATCTCCATGATAAGGACCTGCAAGCCTTTGACCTCCTGCCTCTCTTGCCTTGTCTCCAGGGCGAGGGTTATGTGTTGAAGCCTCTGCTGGGGAACTATGTCTGTGAGAGAGTGAAAGGATTACCCCCAGCTTCTCCCCACCTGATCTCAGCTCTGGTACACCTGGGTGTTGATGTTCTCCCTTCTCTGCCTGACTTTGTTCTGCAGCATGAACAGGTTCTGCACACCCGTGTCCAAGCTGCTACCTGTATGGGCGTCTTGAAGAACTTGGCTGCGCTATCAGAGAAGCAGACCACCAACATGGAGGCTGTGGTTCAAAACTTCAACATCAAATCCCAGTTGTCAGATCGTTCTGCTCTGGTGGAGGTTTTGAACAGCAAGGCACTGGAGCAGGATCCCCACTGGAAAAGTGCCCGGTCTGTGCTCAGACGCCTGAAACTGTTCTCTATCTGGCCATGTAAGGGCAGTGACTTGCTCTCAGAAGATCAAAGTCTAGAGATGGGAGAAACAGCATTTTCAAGTGTAGAAGAAATCAGTCGGATGACTCCCAGTGTCACCAGTGACAAACTTCCCCCGACCCTCAGCTTGTGTCCACAACTGCTGTACTGTGCGCAGGAGTCCAGCACACACCTCAACTTGGCATCAGCGCTTGGGGCTCAAGAAGTTGGTCTGGATGATCTCGTCAGAGAAATACTGAGTCATTTGTTGTCACCCCACCATGGCTACAAGTATTTGGACCATGAAATCACAGAGTTCATGATCTTCATGCAGAGTGACAGATTCACCAACAGTGAGCTGACAGAACTGGCCAGACAGGTCTGCTTTGTTCCATCCATCCATCATCTCGGGAAAGCTTTGCAAACCAGAGGAGCTGTTTGATCAGAAAGTCAGTTGCTGCAAGATCTTTTTGCTGATGAGGATCTTTTCCCAAATCAGTCTTCTATGGCAACAGAACATCTATCCTTAGAACACTGAAAACCCTTGGTCTATGTGATGTCACCTCAATTACCGACACGCACTTGATTAACACGGCCAGGAAGATTGAAAAACTGTGCCTTGGTAACACTTCTGATTTTGTCCTTGCTGAGAGAAAAGCCAAGGCATTGTGGAAATTTCTTCTTGGACATGGTCAGAAATATCCCCAAGATGTCATCCAGAATTTAGCCAGTGTGCGGTGTCTTCCATGTATGACATCCAGAGACTGTGAAGTTATTCCACCAGACTATTCCCGTGCACTTCCTGTATGTCCGGCAGGCTTTGATTCATGTGGCATTGCCAGAGCTGTGGAAATGTGTGACAACTCCCAGCTCAAATTTGTTGGCTCAGTGAAGCCTGTGTCGCTGCCAGTGGACAAGAATGTTTCCTTCAGTCATTGTTCTACACACCCAGCTCTGATGATGTTATTGAACACCTGAAGGTCGTCATATCAACATTTGAAGGACAACAGTCATCACAACATAAGAAACACTTTTCTTTCTTGTTGGTGGACATCTTTAAAAAACTTCAGAAGAATGGAGTGGTCCTGTGGTCAGTCAGAAGATGAGTAACATTGCCTGCATTATGACTGATGGACATTTCTGGCCTGCTGGGAAATTCTGGGTGCAGGAAAATGACGGCAGTGACATCTCCTTGACCCCCTATCGTTTTCCTCTGCCCTCGGATCTTGTAGATGAAGACCTGGTAGAATTTTTCGTGGCCTGTGGATGCCGTCCAGAACAGGATTTGGAGATGCTGCAGCAAGTGCTGCAAGAAATACAGAACAAGTACCAGCAGTCCCACCACAGTGAGGAAACCTACAGAAAGGATGTAGGACTGGTGCTTCGTATTCTGGAAGCTGTGAGATGCAAGGAGGGAAGTGAGCGAGGAGAGACTTTGCTGCCTGTGCATTCTTCTGAAGACAACATCCTTCACATGAGAATGGCCAAGGAATGCACAATGGCCCCAGATCCTGACTACATCGAGGCACTAGCTGAGGAGGAGGGTTTAATCCTTGTTGACCGCCAGGTAGACCCTGCGCTTGCTCTTCACCTGGGTGCTCTGGACATGAAGACGAGGACCCTGACTGGAGTGGATGACCTTGATGTGGACGACTCCTCCTTTGGCCAGTATGAACCCCTGACAACCAGGCTGCATAACCTGCTCAAAGATGGCTACACAGACGGGTTTTCTGTACCCAAGGTGTCATGTGTCTTTTTTTTGTCTCACGACCAAAGATGATGAAACCTTGGTGTTTTTTTTTTATTGATTCTCATTCACTCCAACTCTCTTTTTGCTCTACAAGCCGTAACTAGTCGTGACCTTGACCTGCCTGAACTTCTGGATGTAGTCTGATGGTTACAACATTGCTTTTACTTGGGTTCTTGGTCATTTTACCTTTCAAAGCAGTTAGGTCGCTGATTATCTGGAAAAAAGATTCCACAAATTAGAAAAAAAAAAAAAAAAACCTGCCCAGGTCAGTTACTCCCTCCACTGATCTGTGTGTTTTTATTGGTGGTTTACTATCTTTGTTCTCTTTCTCAACTCGGTCTGCCACAGACATGCCTCCTATTACTGGGTGTGTGTGTGTGTGTGTGTGAGAGAGAGAGAGAGTTGTGAAGATGTTTCTGTTCATAGACATGTGACTTGATGCGCTTGCAGTTAACCCATTTTTTACTGAGCACCATGTCATGTTGGGGATACACATGTGACTTGATGTGCTTGCAGTTAACCCATTTTCTACCTGAGCACTGAGTCATGTTGGGATGCATTATTTTGAGCTCAGTTAAGGAGACTTGAAAGAAAGGCACCCAAGGTCTTCCAGGGATGAAGTCTATAATCTTCACAAATCAACTTAGTGTGAAAGCCGCCCCTGACAAAGTCTCTTGTTGGCATTTTATGTAAAGATACAGAATTTCAAAACCTGTATGATGAAATATTATTTTGTGTAGTTAACAAGTTAACCAGTCTAATAACGATGATCAAGGGTTGTTTCCTGATCATCAGGAACTGATACAAAATGCTGACGATGCCGGAGCCAAAGTGGTCAAATTCTTGCTGGACCGTCGCCAGAACCAAGAATGGAGGACAGGGCTTCTGACAGAACCTCTGGCCAACTTTCAGGGCCCTGCACTCTGGGTCTTCAATGATGCTCAGTTTTCTGACTCAGACTTTAACAACTTGTGCAAGTTGGGAGGAGAGCCACCAAGAAAAAGAAGACTGCAGTAAGGTAAGAGAGAAAAGTGTGAACCTATCAAATACTTTTATTCCAACTGGAAGAGGAGTTTTAGATTCATTTTTCAACAGAAACAAAAAGTATCTTGGTTTCATTTTTTTTTTTACCAACCGAATCAGAAACATAGACATATCTCATTTTCCTCTTTTTTTTTTTTTTTTTTTTTAATA
>JADBJO010000082.1:962500-1144548 GCA_016801955.1 Conus betulinus
AGGTTGTTCTGCACAAATCTGCACAATTCTTAGCTGCTGACAATGCTTTGGTTATTGAATAGCAGAGCTGACCAAGCAGACTGCTCCATATCTTTTGATCTCCCTTGCATCCTTGAATGGATCCTCAAGCATAGGCTCAAAGATTGCCCCCAACATTTTATACTGTTTGCATAATGTGTTTAGTTTTTCAGCAACTTTTTTTCCTCTCCACACTTTCATTTTGTTTCATTCTACTACCCTTTGCCAGCTGCTTTTGGGGCGCTGTTGGATTCTTTTTTGAACCCCTGGTGGTGAGAACACCACAAAATCATAGACAGTGGTGTGTATCTATTTGACGCCAAGAGCACAGACACAATCAGCTGTGTCTCCCAGATGAATCTGATCCAGTGGGACAAAAGGCCTAGGAGCAGGGAATATAAGTAGATCTGCCTTTGAGAGGGATTATGATGGTTCTGTCATGCAGCTAGTGAAGGGTTTTCATATTTAAAATATGTTTTCTTAATTTTATGTTCCCACTTTCTTCATCTGCACCCCCCACACCCCACTTTTTTTTTATTGAGTTCAAATCTTTGCCAAGTCATTACTGTAATGATGGAAGAATTGTTCGTCTGCACTTGTTCCCCCCCCACTACTTAATTGTTCAGTATTATATATATATATGCATGTATCACACTTAATGTTGACAGTTGCCTTGTGTTGAAATTATACAAACGTTTGCCTGATGTTAATGTTCTTTCTACGTATGCAGGCTGATACTCCTGCAGACACTGCCTGTATAGACAGGTAGTGGAGTTTTGTGTGTATGACTATTTTTCATCCTGCCATTAACGCAGCCATACTCTATCTTTGGGGAATGATGTTAATGTTAGGCACTTGGCTTGTCTGATGTTGTCTGTTACTCTGAAACTGTCAGTATGAAGCAGAATTTTGCCAAATGATAGCATTAGATGACTGGCTTTTGACTGAAGTGGAGCTCACGAGCTCTTTGAAAGTCCTTTGAACGAGACTAAAAACCTGTGATTCGCATGCTAACAGCTACAGGGAGCCACAGGTGAGAACTGAGTGCCAGTGAGGACCAAAAATGGATGTGGCAAGCACCCCCACCAGAGTTGCTATCTCTGTGAGACAACCCATACAACCTATCGATTGATAAAACATGAATATAGCCCCAACCTCAACAACAACAAAAATGTTACAATTGTTACATCATTGTTGTGCCTAAACCTCCTCCTCTTCCTCCCCCTCTTCTCCCAATGATACAGAAAAATTAAAAGAATTGGTGTCTGTTTCATCCAGACTGTTGCATTGTTATAAGCTGCATGAAGATTGTTAATATTGTATACCAGATCACAGCCTTCCATAAGGGGCAGAATGAAGAAACACTTCTCCTTTGGGTGGCTCGGTGTTCTCTCATTACTCACAGATGGGGACTTGCACAACATGATACACTGAAACTGATGTTGACATGTTATAGAAGGACAATAGCAACCTGGATGACATAGAATTATGTCAGGGTTAGCCTTTTCGCGAAGCGCCGTGCGATAGTGATGGCAAATCTGTCGACCTGTTCACGACGAGCCGTGCACTGGTGACGGCAGCACTGCTGTACTGCCTGGACATGCTGTGCCTCCATGATGGCACAACTATAAAAAAATTCCCATTTTCTCTCGTCTACCGTCTAAGCTGCCATAAATATTTAGAACAGGGTTCTAGCCACTGGGAGGGTAAGTTTACATGCACTAGCGATGCGATGACCTCTGTGACCTTAGAGTAGTCCGAACAAAGAGACCCATCTGGCACTGGAAGGCACGTGTAGAATTTCCTGCTTCACGAATATATCGGGCAGAAGGAGAATGACATGTGGTTTTTAATATAATAATAATAATGTATGAATTTTATATGGCGCAGTTCTTGGGGTCAACTCATTGCACTCAACGCACACTCAAACACTCGCACTGACATGTGTGTTCACACACACACACACACACACACACACACACACACACACACACGCGCACTTATCAAGTTCATCGGTTCAAGCGTAACAATACAGTTTTGCATGCAGTACATAAAAAGTCAGGTCAGTTTTAGAACTGGTTCAGTAAAGTAGTTAAGAAAATGAGGGGGTAAAGGTGTACACATTTATCGAAAAGAATCTGAGCTTCATTTTTATTTGCTCTGTGTATTTAATAGTTTTTATAAGTCGTATCATCTGAAACAAAAACAGTGAAAAGTGTGTACTGTGTGCAATGATTTAAATGCCTTAAAAAAAAAAAAAAAAAATTCGCTTGGATTACACATATTGAATACCTCAGGCTTTCTCTGCATCTGTTCAAAGTAAGAGCGAAGTTTTATGCCCCTTTTCTTCCTCATTCGCTGTTGTCACACTAACCAAACAAACATAAACTAGATTGTGTTCTCCTACATTTTACTTATGTTGTTTCTGTAACAAAAGGATTGCTATTTTACCAAAAATGTATTTTAATTCTATGCTCATTACAAAGTTTGCGCTTTACCATTTCTGTTGATATATAACAATTGCTTTGTTTATATTAGGAGACGTAAAATAAAAAGTCCAAAAATCGCGCGCGTCTGCAACGGTTGTAAGCACATGCGGTGCACGCACATGCAGGGAAGCGACGTTGCTCTGCCGCGCTCGTCTGGAAAGTATTAAGCAAACTGCACTTGCTTGATGCTGATAACTTGCCTGAGGTTCAAATTAAGCATGCAACCCGCTTAATGTCAACATTTAGAAAAATGGCACTCCAAACGCTGAAATTAGGTGATCTGTTTGTTTATGATAATGTTAGGCAGGGTCTTGTTAACTTGAAGTGTGACATACATATGCATCTATCTTATCTACAAGCATGTGTGTGTGTGTGTGTGTGTGTGTGTGTGTGTGTGTGTGTGATTGTTAAGTGTGAGGTTCTGAGAGTCGGAGAGAAGGAGACTTGTCTACATTTTGGTCAGTCAGTCGGTCATCCTGCCAATCTTTCCGTCTATTGGCCGATCACTTTGCTTGCCTGACCGTGTGTCTAACCTTAGTCTAACCTATTGTTCACCTTGACTGCCCTTCTCTTCCTCCCTTCCTGCCCCGGCAAATATAAGATGCCATCATTTTGCATCTTCCTCTTCCTCCTGTCTGGACCCTTACCGTCGACCCATTTCCCCTTTCTAACCTTCTCCCCTCACCTCCAGACCTTCTTGCTTTCATTCATTATAGCAGAGTAGTTCTAAAGATTGGATGAATGATGACCACAAAATGTCGTTGATCAGCTTAAACTGACTGGCTCTCCTGTTGAATACAAAATAATAAGCAGTTAAAATTAGCTGATCCCCATCTCAAATCTCACTGCAGAGTGTCTTTGATCTGCAAATATTAGTTCACTCCTCATCTTCAGTCAGATCCCATATGTCACTGATCCCCATATGTCAAGTTTTTCCAGACATATGTATTTACTTAATGTGGCAAACAGCCAGGAAAGATTCATTTACTGTCTGTTTGGTTCCTAGGTGGGCAAGTTTGGCCTTGGCTTCAACGCCGTCTACAACCTGACAGATCTGCCCAGTGTCTACTCTGCCAGCGTTCTAGCCATGCTGGATCCTCATGAGAAATACCTCAACAGCGGACGGGGGAAGAAAATGAACTTAAGGAACCCCATGAACAAGTTACTGCTGAAGAGAATGCCCAACCAGTTCAAGCCTTTTGAGGACGTTTTTGAGTGTGACATCCTCAACAAAGACTGGAGGCCTTATCCTGGAACCCCCTTTTCCGTTTTCCGTTCAGAACAGAAAGCCAGGCATTGAAGAGTGAGATCTGCAAGGAATCTTTCAGCGAGAGTAATCAGGAGGATTTTGTGAACGGGCTGAGGGAAAAGGGAGGTAATTTGCTGTTGTTTCTCCAAAATGTGACACATTTGGAGCTGCATCATCTTCCTCGAGATAGCCATCCTCTGACAGATACTCAGCAGCTCTTTGTTGGGTCACGGGTATCAAACAGGGACTTTCCAGAAGCTGGCAGCATTTTGCGTCATTTTTCCACAGTGTGGAACGAAGCAGTGGAGCATGGGCAAGTGTTTGAAGAGAACAAGATTGTGGAGCTGGTCACACTGTCATTTTTGAGGGAGAGAGAGGCTGTGGAAATATCCAGACATGTCGCTTCTGTATCGCTTGGGCCTCAGGGAGGAGGGAATCCTGTGAGATCGCTCGTGAGACAAAAGAGGAAGGGTTTGTTCCCCTGGCTGCAGTGGGGGTGAGTCTGGATGATGAAGGCAAGGTCCAGACCCTGGATTCCTGTTCAGCAGGTGGGTAGGCTGAGATACAGGTGATCAGAAGGTGATGCTGGACTCACTGCCTGTCTCTTGGTTGTTGTTTTTTTTTTTTTTTTCTTGTTTTTTTTTCTGCTTTTTTTATTTTTTTGTTACAGTCTGTTGTCACCAGCTAACGGATCATTGATCAAAATTATCTTCCTGTCAGTACAAATATATATATATATATATATATATATATATATATATATGTATATGTGTGTGTGTGTGTGTGTGTGTGTGTGTGTGTGTGTACATATATATATATATATATATATATATATATATATAGACACACACACACACATACATATATATATGTGTGTGTGTGTGTGTGTGTGTGTGTGTGTGTGTGTGTGTGTGAGAGAGAGAGAGAGAGAGAGAGAGAGAGAGAGAGAGAGGAAAATAATTAGAAGCTCCCAAACCACCAAAGTCATTTCTGTCCTCCTGTCCCATCTACATCTTGAACATCAACACAAAACAATGGTACAGGCACTGAAAAAATGTAATATAAAATGCATAAAACAACATACATCACCCAGAGGGGGGGGGGGGGGGGGGGGGGGGGGGGGGGGGGAGCGGGAGAGGAACTTCTTCAACTAGCATGGCAATATATTACCAGGCATATATTTTTTGTGGGGGGTGTGGGGTTGGGGGGGAAGGGGTGTTGGTTTAGAAAGTAATGGGGTTTATTTTTTTCCTCAGCTGTATTACGTTTTTGTAAAGAAGGAAGAGGCTTGCTGACATGGGAAGGAAACTGAAGGTGGGGGGACTGCAGCAGGGAGCAGAAGCCAGGTTAATTTACTGGGTCACTTAACTGCCAAACCAGCATGTCAGTATTGATGAACCTCATTTCATTCTACAGTTTGATCAATGGAATGTTCATTGTCCTCATGAAAAAACAACAAGGACTGGTCTCTGCCACATGAACACACAAACTGAAGTGTTCATTAAAACAAATATCTATATTTCATGTGTTGTGCTGCTCCAAAGTTCTCTCTCCCTGCCTTTCCCCCCCCCCCCCCCCCCCCCCCCCCCCTTTCATCGCTATCTCTTGTCCCACCCCTCTCCCCCTCCCTCTTTCTCTCTCTTTGCCTTGCACATGCTATACCTGTGCAGAAACTCATTCAGGCATACTGCCCATAAACACAAATACAGCATTCATTCAAGATATGAATTACTGGTGGAGCCCAAAATGGTCTTTGGGCAAGACAAGCAAAAAAGATGAACACAAAATAAAGAAAAAAAAAAGAGCAGTGACTGACTGTTCCTTGAAAGTTCTCCCATGTATTACAGGCAATTGGAAAGTGGTCACACACCTTCACTAACCAGCATTACAGGAGGGCTACAATACATCTCACTGATTCAGTCAGTGTATGGGATTCTGAGTATTGAACTGAAGCTCTTTGTTAGCATGGTGCCAGATCTTTCCTTTTAACCCCTTAGCTTCTACTGATGAGTATCCTTGTAAGTGAAAACTGCGACATCTTTCTAGTGAGATGAGGCAGACAGATCAGGTGCCAGATAAAGCTGTCTTATTACACAAGGGACAGCATGTACTTATTCAAGGAAGGCAATGACATCATTTAAAATCTATGCAAAGGATAGTTACTCAGCTTTAAATCTATACAGACCAACCTGCATTCTGAAAAGTTCAGCAGAGAAAGGGTTAAAGAAACCCCCCCTTTATCGCTCCTCATGTGATGACTTGCTGTGCTGGTTTGTATTTCACTTTTTAGAAAGTAGGTCTTACGTGACTTGAATTCTGAATTGTCACTGCCTGGCATTGTAAACAAGCGTGGATACTGTAAAGAAAAAGATAGTATTATTACTGTTCCAGTCGCAAAAACTATTATTACTATTTCAGTTATTATTGTTGTAGATGCAGGTTAAACTACTATGTTTTATGTTATCATGAGACTTGGAATTTAGACTCTATTGGCTAAAAGCAGCATACCATAGACTGATGGAGGACATGTTGCAGGATTTTACAAGACAGGTCATCTGTTCTGCTTCCTCCCTCTGGCGGAAGAAGTGTCGGCCATGACACTGCCGTGTGCACATCAACGCTCCGTTTGCTCTGAGCTCAGATCGCAGGAGTCTTCTTTGCGAGACAGAAGACGATCGGAAGTCTGTCAGCGGAAGGGTATAGTGTTTGATTAGAGCAAGATCTCAGTGCATAATAAGATTTTAGTATGACCAGGTGTTTATAGCAGACAACAGGAGTGATGGAACTGCAGTGTTGGTAAGGATTAAGAGATCAGTTTTATAGATGTGAAACTTTGCTAGAGGCTAGTGTTTGCTTGTGGCATAGGAAACGGGAGGCAAGATGTGTTAAGAAACAGATGTAAGCAGAAGTACTTTATATCCGTATGGCTGCCTCTTCAAGTTCTGGTTCTTTGAGAGTTAGAGCTCAGATTCTTTCATACACTGAGCAAAAGATGTAACAGTTTTTATGCATCAATCAGATCTTTGCTGTGGCATCAGCCATTTTCTCTGACATGTGAGAGGGCCACAAGTTATCAGTGATCTCTCATCAATGTCTTGTCCTACTTGCCACTAAAGCGAGTTATGAAATGCTGCTCGTGAGAATTTCTAGCCTTTCTCCCTAAGGAAATGTGTCTCTGGAGTTCATAGCAAATGTGATGATGGTAATAACATGACCAAGCTGGTCATGATGTAAGGACCATGTTGGTAGTGATGATATTAGGACCAAGCTGGTCATGATATAAGGACCATGTTGGTAGTGATGCAAGGACCATGTTGGTAGTGATGTAAGGACCATGTTGGTAGTGATAAAAGGACCATGTTGGTAGTGATAAATATAAGGACCATGTACCAGCCACCGTGGCGAAGTGGTTAGCGTTGCGGACTCCCGGCTGGGTGGTTGTGGGTTCAAATCCCATTAGAGTTATGTGGGTTTTTCTGCCCCGACCAGCTCCAACCCAGAGTTGAGTTTGCTGCAGACTCAGTTGGGAAGACTGGGACCACACAGTCGAGTTTCATCCACTTAATGGATGCGTTTCTGAGAGTGTTGCTCAAATTTCCTGACCAACACTGCAGGTGCCTGTATCTCTCGGGCCTGGTTGACGCCGGGATATATTATGAAAGGAAGCGTAGAGTACAGCCCTGTCATGTAGTCTCAGACCGAAATGGAAAATTTGTAGCATCATCTTAATCATCCTCACTCTCATTGATCAGCATAAAAAAAAATGTCTCAAATTCAGTGGCCCTTCATGCCCTGCTCTCATGGTGACCTCAGTTTCAATGTCCATTCCATGTCTGTGGTCTTGGTTTGGTTCCGTCGGGGTCACCAGTATTGGCAAGTCCATGGGGCTGTCGTTGTGGACTTGGTGGCGCCCTCCAGAGGGAGAGCTCACTCACGCCGGCTCCGTGATTAAGCAATTATTGTCGTCAGTAGAGGGCTTAGTAGGTGGTGTCCTGTATATGTTAGATCAGAACAGGCGCCATTGAACACCACTGAAGTGATTCGCCAGCAGTGCAGTGTCTCCTCCGGTGGGTTGCCTCTTGACGACTTGACAGTGACTGCTCCCTGTGGATTGCTGGTGCTGGGGCTGCGGCAGGGCCGACCAGGCTATGGCTGTGGACGGGGTGTCGGAATGAGCGGCATGGGTGCACTGCTTCTGAGGTGGTGCAGAGAGGTTGGGACAGCAAAAAAAAAAAAAAAAAAAAAAGGACCATGTTGGTAGTGATGATATAAGGACCATGTTGGTAGTGATGCAAGGACTATGTTGGTAGTGATGATATAAGGATCATGTTGGTAGTGATGATAAAAGGACAATATTGGTAGTGATACAAGGACCATGTTGGTAGTGATGTAAGGACCCGTGTTGGTAGTGATGTAAGGACCATGTCGGTAGTGATGTAAGGACCATTTTGGTAGTGATGATATAAGGACCATGTTGGTAGTGATGCAAGGACTATGTTGGTAATGATGTAAGGACCATGTTGGTAGTGATGTAAGGACCATGTTGTAGTGATATAAGGACTATATTGGTAGTGATGTAAGGACCATGTTGGTAGTGATGATATAAGAACCATGCTGGTAGTGATATAAGGACCATGTTGGTAGTGATGTAAGGGCCATACTAGTAATGATATTAGGACCATGTTGGTAGAGATGTTAAGACCATGTTGGTAGTGATGTAATTACTGTGTTGGTATGCTGTAATGTGTTGGTAGTGATATGATAACCATGTTGGTAGTGACATAATAACCGTGTTGGTAGTGATGTAATGACATGTTGGTGGTGATGTAGTAACCATGTTGGTAGTGATGTAATGACCATGTTGATAGTGATATAGTGACCATAATTGTAGTGATGTAATGACCATGTTGATAATGATATAGTGACCATCATGGTTGTGACGTAATTACCATGTTGATAGTGATATAGTGATCATCATTTTATGTAATGACCATGTTGATAGTGATGTAGTGACCATCATTGTAGTGATGTAATGGCCATGTTGACAGTGACGTAGTGACCATCATTGTAGTGATGTAATGGCCATGTTGATAGTGATGTAGTGACCATGATTGTAGTGATGTAATGGCCATGTTGACAGTGATGTAGTGACCATCATTGTAGTGATGTAATGGCCATGTTGATAGTGATGTAGTGACCATCATTGTAGTGATGTAATGACCGTGTTGATAGTGATATAGTGACCATCATTGTAGTGATGTAATGACCATGTTGATAGTGATGTAATGACCATGTTGATAGTGATGTAGTGACCATCATTGTAGTGATGTAATGACCATGTTGATAGTGATGTAATGACCATGTTGATAGTGATGTAGTGACCATCATTGTAGTGATGTAATGACCATGTTGGGAACGGGGCATCACAGGTTGGAGGATAGACAGTAGAAGGATACTTGATCTTCCAGTACCCCACAATAATAGAAAATTTCTTCTCATACGAATTACTTTCAAACCTCATTCATCAGCATAATCTGACATAAATTCAGACTCTCTTGCCGAGTTTTTCGATGAAAATATTTCAGATCAGATTGTCTCCACTATTGTTTGAACATATCTGCATGTTGTCAAATGTACAGATGCATCCAGATGCGATTTCACATGCAAGAGTTAGCGAGAGTTGTTGCTCTTTGGCCATGGTGCAGAAATACAATGTTATATACAGAAAGTTCAATTACCACTCAAGAACTTTGTGTCTCCTGATTTTTTTCTCCTGTTGCATTCTTTTCAGTTTGTTGTATTCATTGTAGTTTTGCCATACATATGTACAGAATACTTATAAAGAGCTTTGAATGTATCTAGTTTTAAGCAAACTTTTAAGTTTTCAAAGGATGTTTTGAATTACTGGAATGTGCACAGGCACTAAAAGTGCATTCTGATTGTTTTTACTGAAAGAAAGGAGTCAGATGTGTTGTTGCATGTGGGGGCACATGATTGTCTCTGTGTGCATGTGAGTGTGTACATGGGGACCGTCTTGTGACAGTCAAAAGCTTAAGATACTGATCAACTAACCCACTTTCACACAATCACATAATCATTCATGCACCATCAGGCTCAATTTTGCAAATACAGAGAATACTCTCATTCTCATACTTACAGACCTGCTAACTTCAAGATCCATGAATTACAATATTCAAATGACAGTAAGTATGAAAACTCAAAACTTAAAATTTCTTGCCAGTAGTTTATCACCATTTTTGTTATACCATGGACATATACTTCTAAATATTATCTACATATGAAATAATAATCTTGTTCAGTAATGTAAGACGGAGTAGGATATTCAATTTCCTGTCACTGGATCATCTTGTTGCAGGTGAAACAAAGCCCTGTTCAGTGATATATAGTGGAATGGGGTATGTTATTTCCTGTCACCAAATGACAGTGTTCCAGCTGAAACAAAGCTTTGCTCAGTGATGTATGAAATATTTCCTGCTATTGAATGATTGTATAGCAGGTAGAACGAAGTCATGTTCAGTGATGTATGATGGAATAGTGTACTCTTATTTCCTCCCACTGAAAAATCGTGTTGCAGCTGGAACAAAGTCCTGTTTAGTGATGTCTAGTGGATTGTGATGTGTTTTATTTCTAGCCTCTGAACGTTTGTGTTCCAGGTGGACTAAGACCCTGTTCAGTGATGTATACTAGATAGGCAATGTCTTACTTCTAGCCAGTGAATGATTTACGGAATGATTGTGCTCCAGCTTTGTTTCTAGCCACAGAACAGTTCACTGAACGATTGCGTTCCAGGTGAATTAAAGCATTGTTCAGTGAAGTATAGTGGATATGCAACATCTTATTCCTAGCCACTAAATAATTCACTGAATGATTTGTTTCAGGTGAACAAAGCCCTGTTCAGTGACCCCATTCCCAGAGCATACTTGATTGTTCTGCAAGGAGTGGCCCAGTCTGAGGGTCAGAACCCTGCTGAGGTGTACTACAGCCTGTGGCCTCAGTGTTCTTCACTCTCCCCAAGAACACCTCAGAGTGCACTCTTCCCCAACTTCTATCGCATTCTGCAGCAGGAAGAATTCCGGGTCTTCCTTCATCATCATGGTGCTGTATCCTTCTCCACATGCTTCTTCTTGGATCCAGACTTCAAGCAGAAAGACATGGTCAGGTTGCTTTCCGTGTATTGAACACATTCTGGCAGATCACTGAATGGAGTCATGGTGGTGGGTCATTGGTTGACCTTCTTTCCACATTGCCACAAACATCAGATCTTCTGGTCCCAGTCAACATGATGAATTTCAGAAAAGAGTCATCAGGGAGGAACAGTTTTTCCAATATGTTCTGTTCCCCAGGATTGAGGAGAATCACCCTGATCTCCAGGCTCATGACAGAAACCAGCTGGTGTTGTATGCTCTTCTCTCAGACAATCCAGCTCTTCAAGACCTGGTACAAAGACATTGCTGCATTCCATGTGTGCCTGATGGATCCCCTCAACATCCCTGCATACCTCATACACCCCCAGGGAAAAGCAGCACAGCTGTTCAGTGAAGAAGATGGTAGGTTTCCCACACAAGAGGATGGATGGTGCAGACTTCACAAGTCCAAAGGCACTAACCCAACTCATGAAAATAGGTATGGTGAAAGACAAAGTGAGCGCAGAGGAGCTTCATGAGCGCGCATCATCTGTCAGAAGGATCAGTTCTAAACCAGCTGCCATTCATAGGTCCAGGGCCATCATCAGGTATCTTCCTGTCCTTGAAGAACAGGAAGAACAGATAGAGTCCTACATAAATGCCCTAGCCAGTGTGTGCTTCTTGCCATCCCTTCAGAAACCCAAGGACTGGCCAGTGTCCTGGTTTGTGGCAGAACACCCAGGTCATGACTTCATACAGCCCTCCCAGGCCTGCTGCACAGAGCTGAAGGAGCTGGTGGGCTGTGTGGCTGCAGTGATGGATGAGAATCAGCTGGACTTGTCCGCCACAGACAGGGAGACCTTGGAGAAGTTAGGTGTCATTGTCCACAGAGCCAAAGCCAGAAGCAAAGGGCCACAATTCACACAGCTGGTTGTTGACAACTTGCTGCACATTTCTGAAGAAGTAAGCAATCTTCACTCTGTCAGCGGGATGCATGTTGTAAAATCTGTCATCAGATGTACAAATACTTCAACACATTCTGCGAAGAATGCATTACTGATGTGGAAAGACAGCATCAGAATGTTGTGGTTCAGCTTAAAGACAAGGCAGTTGTTTGGACAGAGGAGAGATTCCTGAAAGCTGATCAGTTGGCTTTCGAACCCGGTGATGACCTTGGACCTTATCTGATAACACTGAACCACTCTCACAAGACTACTTCTGGATTCTTCAAATTCCTGGGAGTACCACGCTGGTATGGGCATTGTGTCTGGTGTGGTGTGGTATGATGTGATGGGTGATGTTGTATAGTGAAATGTAGTGTATGAGTTGTGTGTGTGTGTGTGTGTGTGTGTGTGTGTGTGTGTGTGTGTGTGTGTGTTTTGTGAAACATGTATAGATGGTTTCCAAACTGCTGACTGGCAGCTTTTATTCTGTTGCTTATTTTTGTTGTAATAGGTGTCAAAATACAAAAAAAACTTCATGCCACACTTGAAATGGAATGCACATAGTATCTAACTTTGTCTGACAGTTAAAAATGGAATGTCTGGGGTGTTTTTTTTTGTTGTTGTTTTGTTTTTTTTAAACATTTAATGTTGAATTGCAGTTGGATTGGATCTTTCCTTGTTTTACAGCTTGAAAAAAAAAATCTAGGACCCATTATTAAGCTACAAACCAGCTCTGTTCACCAAAATTAAATTGGAATGAAACAGTCACACTGGTTTTTGTAGAGTAGTCTACACACAGTTGTTTGTATGTGACAGAAGTTGTGAAACTCCTGTCACACATAAATTGTTGGAGAAATAGATTTTCTGTAGATAATTTCTTGTGGGTATTTTTTTTTCAGGTTTCCAGTGAAAGACATTCTTGGAGCTCTGAGGCAGATCAGGAAGGATTTCCCTTCAAAGTTGAGTGATGCTGATGTTGAACTCATTCATAAGATTGCCAGTCTCCTTCATCAAGTGCTGAGTTATGAACACCAGATTGCCAGTCTCCTTCATCAAGCACCGAGTTGTGAACATCAAGTAAGAACTCTGACAGAAGATGAAACGCAAGGTCTGCACCTGCCTGGCCGAGACATGCATCTGCACCCTGTTGGAGAGCTTTGCCTCAACGACTGTGACTGGCTGACAGATTCAGGGACCATGTGTTTTCTGCATCCAAAATTTTCAGAAGATCTGGCCAAAGTGTTTTTGTGTGAGAACTAAACAGGAACATGATGAAGTAAGCTGAAGAAAAATTGTCCTGTATTCTCTCTCTCTCTCTCTCTCTCTCTCTCTCTCTCTCTCTCTCTCTCTCTCTCTCTCTCTCTCCCCGACTCTGCCAACTTACAATTAAAACAAAATGAAGCCATTTCTTATATTCAAAATTCTGTCAGGTTGTGCTCCACTGTTGCTCACTTGCAAATTTATTTTCTTCAACAATCATCACCATGTGGCTTCTGTATAGAAGTAAGCTTTTCTAGTTTCTACTCATTTATTCTAGTGGATTTTTATGGAACACAATCTGGGATAGTTTTAATGTTTAATTCGTCTTGATATCTCAAACATAATTTGCATAAACCTGTTCTAATGACAGAACTTGCCATCTCAGTATCACAAATTTCATTCTTGTTCTTTTTTTTTTTTTTTTCTTTTTTTTTTGCTTAATATGTAAAATAGACCCTTTCACAAAGTAATAAAGCCACAAAGGAGAAATGTGGTTTTCATTTTGTTGGGAATGGCTAAGTTCTCAGGATTTCCATTTCTTTGTTGAATGCTGATTACTTTCCATTAAAGTATACTAATTTTATTCTTTATTGGATGCTGATTTTGTGTATTTATTGGAAGCCAACTTCTGTTTTTCATTTGAAGCTGATTTAATTCCTGTATGGCAAGCTGAATTCATTTCTGCATTACATGTTGATCTCATCTTTTTGTCTTCTTGGATACTTATGAATTTCTCTACTGGCTGTTAATGTCATTTCATTATTAAGCATGGATTTCATTTCTTTATTGCATGTTGATTTTTATTTTTACTCATTTATTTTCTTTTCATCAGACACTATTTTTTTCCTTAATTTTATCCTGATTTGAGTTTTTAAAATTGGATGTTAATTTCATTTATTTTTAATTGAATACTGATTTAATTTCTTTTCATTTCTCTGTTGGATGCTGAGATCATTTTCTAATAGAATGCATTCAGTTTCAAATACAGATGGATTTTATTATTATTATTTTCTTACTTGGAAAATTATTTGCTTTATTTTTTTTTTATATATTGAGCACATTTTTTGTTTCTTTATTGGGCATTTGTTTCATTTTTTTGTTGGATGGTGGTTTCATTTCCAGGATGAGTTTTGTGAGTCGTTTGGACAACAAGAACAGTTGACGACACGCATCAATCATCTGCTGGAGGGGTATCAACGAGATGACTCCATCTTCAAGGAGCTACTGCAGAATGCTGATGATGCTGGTGCCTCAGAGGTAGAGATTGTGTGTGTGGGTATGTATGTGTGTGTGTATGTGTGTGCGTGCACCTGTGTATTTATATTCATCCATGCATGTACACAAGCATGCATGCTCTTATGTCATATATTTTTTAATTATAACAGGAAACATTCATAACTAATGTCTACATAAGTGTACATGAAATGATGATGCATTGTTCTTTACACTAGAATTTCCATTAACCCTGTGCCTACCGCATGACTTTGTGCTACCTGACTATGAGAATACCATGCCAAGTGAGGTAACTCAGCAACACGTACACACTCACCATAAGATAAGATAAGATAATGTTGCTTATAGCCCAGCCGACCGCAAACTCACCATAAAGAAACCTCAGTGAAAAAAATTTGCTTCTTACTCATCATGCATTCCATAAAATTAATGAAAAAATTTCAAACACACATCACTCCATCCGAAACAGCCATTTTTTCCCAAATGTAGTGAACTGGTACAAGGGAAAAAAAAGACGAACAGATTAACTGTACGTCAGTGTTCTCGGTGCTGAAACAGTTCTCCCTAAATTCACTGAACCCACAGAATGTCATGGATTAGGAGCACATAGTGATTTTCCAAGTCTAAACAAAGAACTGAAACCTTCAGGAACAAAATAAAGTCATTCTATATGCTCTGCACACTAAATAATTAACTTTTTTTGTTAAGGGAAAAAAAAAGCCCCAAACTTCAACAATTTTGTTAAACTGAAGATATCACATTTGTCTTCAACTACTGATGGGAAAAAATAACAAGAACACATTACTGATACTGGACTTCAAATTGTGATGGAATTCAGCAGAACTTTGAATATTCACGGTAGCAAAACTACTCCACCAAAACACTTGCAACAAAAAACAAAATGGCATCCAGAAATGGTCTTACCGGAAGATCCTTCGGTCACGATTGCATTCTGGGATATGCAATAGTGAAAGTGAAAGTCATTGACCTAGTATTCACCAGTCTATCTTTGTCGATCCAGTATTCAGATAGAGGAAATCTCTCGGTAGATCTCGGTCGATGCGGTAGGCAGAGAGTTTTTATTTAAGAACCCTCAACACAGACTGTAGTCACAACAATGAAAAAATTTGGCAATGTATCACTAACTCTGTGATAGTACTCTTGACATCTGTAGATGACTCCTCCCCATTTTAATAACCAACTGACCGATACATAGTCTATAATGTTTTGGGCTTTTTTTTGCTAATTTTTTTAATTGCAACCATTTTTCTCTTAACAGCCTAATTCTTTACTAACTTACAACTTTGAGTCATTATGGCCATTTTTATTTTTCAGGTGAATGTGATCTTGTGTGAGAATAATGAAATCTTTCCACTGTGTTGTATGCAGTAAGGTCAGTACACCCTATGTGAGTAAGACCAGTTCCTTTAGGGCCTAATGCCAAGAATGTCAGTACCATTGGGCCCTGGTAAGGCTTGATACCATTAGGGCTCCAGTGCCTATAAGGCTTGATACCATCAGGGTCCCAGTGCCAGTAAGGCATGATACCATCAGGGTCTCAGTGCCAATAAGGCTTGATACCATTATGGTCCCAGTGCCAATAAGGCTTGATACCATCAGGGTCCCAGTGCCAATAAGGCTTGATACCATTAAGGTCCCAGTGCCAGTAAGGCTTAATACTAGTATGGTGCCAGTGCCAATAAGACATGATACCATTAGGGTCCCAGTGCCAATAAGGCTTGATACATTTAGGGTCTTGTGCCAATAAGGCTTGATACCATAGGGCTCCAGTGCCTATAAGGCTTGATACCATTAGGGTCCCAGTGCCAATAAGGCTTGATTCCATTAAGGTCCCAGTGCCAGTAAGGCATGATACCATTAATGCCCTTTGCCAGTAAGGCTTGATTTCATTAGGGTCCAGTGCCAGTAAGGCCAGACTCATTAAGGCCCAATACCAAGAAGACCAGACTCATTAGGGCCCAATGCCAATAAGGCCAGACTCATTAGGGCCCAATGCCAGTAAGGCCAGAACCATTGGGGCCTGGTGTTGATAAGACCAGTACCTTTAGAACCCAGTGCCAATAATGTTCCATACAATCAGGGGCCAGTAACAGGAGGACCCAGTACCATTCCCTTTGCATAGTTGGTAGGTGCTCGAAGGTACTGTGCCTTAATGATCAAGGAACTTAATATTTTCCACTTAGCTATTTCCGGGAGGCATCATGATATATATTACTCCATTTATCTTCCAGGTGGTGTTTGTGAAAGATTCGCGATGTCACGAAAAAGGCAAACTGCTGAGTGAGGGCTGGGGTGAGATGTACAGTCCTGCTCTGTGTGTTTTTAATGACTTCTGCTTTACACCCGAAGACATGTCGGGCATCCAGGCCTTGGGTGAAGGGAGCAAGGAAGGAGATGCCTTGAAAACAGGAAAGTAAGTGTAATCAGGTGGATTTTTCTGGTGTTTTTATTTTTCACAAAGTGTTGGGGTTTTTTTAGCTGTGTAATGCTAGGATAGGATAGGATGGGGTGGGAATATGGTCAGTCTTCTTAAATCCAGATTCATTCTTCATTCTTTGACCATTACATTTGTCAAACCAAGATCACTTCTGCATTTCAATACTCGACTCAAGGTGTTTACATTTATCTACTAAATTTGTCGACATTGTCAAAGCCTTACCAGCCAAAATAACAAATAACAAGTGCAGAGTAGAAATTGTGGAAGGAAAGGTGGTCTTATTAAGCCAGAAATCAAATCAGGTTCAAATGGGTATCGCTTTTTGCTGGGGTGCACATGTCGGTCAGTTCTGAGGTATGCGAGAAAGTCTTTGCAAAGTTTGAAAAAACTGGGCCCTCTTTTGAATCTTGTTGAAAGCAGTTTGCCAGCTGTCTGTGACTCCACTCAAAGCTTGCAACTGGACAAGCCACTACAGCGCATGATTGTGTCATTGGCTGTGATTACGACATGGAGTCACCATAGAAGTGTTTTATAATTTTGGGATTTGTGAGTGTGGCCAGTTCTTCGGCACATTTCTGAAGTATGTGATGAACCAGATGCTGTGGCAAACTGTTCAGCACCCAGCTAGAAGGTTGTGGGATTGCCATCGGAGTCATATATCTGTGGGATTTTTCTGGCCTGACTAGCTCTACCCAGAGTTAAGTTTGCTGTGAGTTCAGTAGGAAGACTGGGACAACACAGCCAAGTTTCATCCACTTAATTGGTATGTCTCTGAGACTTTTGCTCACATTTTTTTAACCAACAGTGGTTGAGGCTGGGGTACATTATGACAGTGTGTGTACAGTACAGGCCTACAATCTCAGTCCAGAATCATTCTTTAGCATCGTTTTTATCATCATTCATCAATCAAACTTTTTTGTTAGAAGAAATATTGATGGATGGTCATCATATTGGAGGCTCACACTGTTGTATCCCCACAACAAGGCAGTTATGTCATCAACTGAGAGTTCAGCAGACTTGTCTCTCCTTAAAAAAAAATAAGAGAGATGTCGTAAGTGGGGAGTTTAGAGTATTGCCATCAGAAGGGGTTTGAGTAAGCTATGTCTGTGACAAAGCAATTATGTAGTTAATAGGGATTTAAGTTCACTATGTCCATGAAAAACGAAAAGTCACCAGCAGTGATTTCCAGACATCATGCCCATGACAAAGCAGTAATGCTACCAGTAGAGAGCTTAATAGATCATCTTCCTGTCAGAGCAATATTATTATCTGCCAGAGTTTAGGGTGTGTCTTGGAAATATGAAATCAGAATAGTATCATTGGATAGCAGCAAAGTAACTCGCCAGCTCTGTAGTGTCTCCAGATGAGCAACTCGTTGAAAATGCCTTTGGACTACTGGTGTTGGGACTGCGCTAGGGTAATCGGGGTACGGCTGTGTAGGGTGAAGCCACAATGCGCAGTGTGAGAGAGTGCTCCTGAGAGAACATGGGGGAGGGATACTCACTCACATCGCTCGGTGGAAATCAATCATCTGATTAAGGGGCTTTAGGTGGTATCCTGGATATGTTAATGCAGCATGCTGAACATCACCGAAGTGACTTGGCAGCAATGCAGTGTGTCCTGTGGCGGGTTGCCACTAAAAGACCTGATGTTGATATCTTCATGTGGACTGCTGGTGGTGACCAAGCGGGAACAGAAGGTGAAACAAAGAAAATGATAATGGTATTTGGTTCTCTCTTTACTTATAATGTCGTTTTCCACATGTATAAATGATTTGTTACTTTACATTCTCAGGTGTGCCAAATGAGCTAAAGGTCCACAGTAAGTTAAATAGTTTGATAATGTATACTGCAGAGAAATTGAACCAACCTTTTACAGTTTGACTGCAGATATTTTCATTCATATGAATGTTTCTTGCCCTGTGTTTATGAAGCTTGTTCATGGTGTGAGATGATTTATAGCTGCCCACCACACAGACAGCATAGAAAATAAGACATGTTCATTGATCAGCTGATTAAAAACAACATTGGTGATCAACTGATTTAAAATAGTTCTTAGCTCTCAACATGTCATGAAAAAAACAGTGCCAGACTTGTATTATGGAGAAAGATATTGTCACAATTTTCACAAAATATCATTTAGACATCCAGTTTCAGCATATCAAATACTGGTGTTGTTCCAAGGTATGGTGTTGGCTTCAATGCTGTGTACAACCTGACAGACACGCCTTGTTTCTGGACTACAGTCATACCTGAAACAGATGACACTGGACAGGTAAGATTATTACAACTGCTTTTGTCATGCTGGTAGTACACCACTATTTGTTTTGTCCAAATTGCATATGACAAGAGTATCTCCTCTTATTGTACTATGTGTATATATTATGCTTTTTTTTTTTTTTTCTTTCATTTTATCAACATGAATCTGCAGAAATTTCAGCGATCATTTTCAAATATTCCCGCTTTCTGTAAGATGATATTTTAAACTGAAGTTTAGTACCGTCTTTGTGGTTGAAACCATTACATTTTTATAACTTTTATTTTTCTTATATTTCTAAAGGCAGTCTCCCAATCAACTTGGATTTGTAACTCATTTTGCCATTTGATGAATGATTTGATATCAAGCATTTCAATTCTGTTTAACAAATTTTCATCATAAATCTTTTATCCATTATGTACTCTTAATATAATTTGTATTACCTAACAGTTCTTGTTTTTCAAGTTACTTTCAAACTTCGTGTTTCTTTGAAAGCCTTTGATCCTATATTTTAATATGTTTTGCAATGCTTTACTATTTCATTCTTCAAGTTATTTTCAGGTTTTGTATGTCTTTTTCTGGCATAGTCTTTAACAGCTTAGACAGTTCAGACAGTTTACCTGAATTCCAATTTTAAGAACATTTTTGGGCTTAAAAACTAAGTACTGTCATGTGGTATATCACCCACCTGAAAAAACATCTTTTCCTGTCGCTGTTTTAAGTAAACATAAGAGCCATTTCTATAGAGTTTCTCATTTTAAAAGACTGGTTTAACTGCCTTTTCTCTTTGTTGTCTTAATCAATATGAGCATTTAGTAGGTGGTACCAGTCATTTTTTCAGATGTGATTTATATGCATCTATCTGATTTTAAATCCAGGATGATACAGAAATTAAAGCACATGCAAAATTTGAGGTCAATATCTCAAATATATATATCTGAAATATGGTCGTTTGAATATTTTTCTATGTTTGCCGTTAACATAATTATGCAGTCTGAACATGTTTTTAGACATGCAATTTGTCCAAGTAAATATCAAGAGTGCTTTCTAGAGGTTTGAAATTTATCTTTAGGACAATGACAGTCAGAAAAAAGTCATTGAGTAAAATTCATAAAATCAAAATTTTAGTCCCCAGCCAAATCAGCAGAAAAATCACCAAATCACTCATAAAATGAGTGAAAAGACCAACATTACCACCCAGCCAAAGTCAAAATAATCCACCAGCACACCTCAGAACTATTTTGGACCCATAGTTTATTACTTAGATTGGGTCTATTTTTTTCTGGAGGCTACAGTTTGACAACAACAAAAATATAGGCTCTCTGACAGTTTCTCTGATTTGGCACTGAAGCTTTTGATATTCTCTTTCAGTCTGTGGAGATCTTTTTTCAGTGTGAAACACTGGCGCTTCTCAGTCTCATCAGTAGCAAGAATACTTTCCTGGACAGCAGTACTTTTTTATCATCAACAGTTTGGCCTCTTCTTGTGCTCAGAACAAATTACAAAAGGTCTGCTCCAGAAGGGAGAGATGTGATTGTCCACCATCTTTTTGTTTTTCTTACGCTTCTTCATTAAAGCGTCCACTTTCTTTCTTTCTCATTTTCTTGGAAGATAACTAGAGCTCCTTGAGCTGAGGGCAGAGTTTTTTTTTAATCCATTCTTGAAAACTGTGGCCTTGAAACTGTTCTGTTTCCTGTACTCTTCCCAGTTCTACCACTTGTCCCATTTTATACACGGCAGTTAAGAGGAGCAGTTGACTTGTCTTTCAGTAACATGTCTACAGTAACTCCAGAGACCCTACAGTAGTCACCTTTGACAAGGTCTAACTGTCTGCATATATCCAAAAACCTTTACACTTCATCTGTCACAATGTGTGTTGCCTCCTGCTGAACACGACTGATGACTGAACTGAGCAGTGGAACACCCTCTCCAAACTGCAAAGCTAGCATGCTAGATGCAGATGTGGACAGATTTTCCCAGGTCACACCATGTCGTTTTTAAGAAGACCCAGTTGCAGGAATACTCTGTTGATTGGCTTCAGCTCTGGGAGTTTCAGGGGCCGTCCACTTCCAGATGGAACCAAAGTAGATTCAATCCTTTCCAGATCGTCACCTTCTGGGAAAAATAAATAAACAGATAAATATTTTTTGAAAAGCTTTGGTTTGCTGTTATGTTTTATGACTGTGCAGTGAAAATTTTTCTGGCTAATATTATCAAGCAATTGCTGCAAAACTGCATGTAATTTTGCCATTACTTTGCTTTGTAAATCAATGATTTCCTCTGTTATTTCATTTCAGTAATGTGTTGCATACTTGTAGGCATTCTTTCAAAAAAAAAAAAAAAAAAAAAAAACACCTAAATGTGTGTATGGCATCAAAGTATATGAGTAGCTGGTTTTTTTCCTTTCTTACAGAATTACCTCATTGAAAATTTAAATCTTCTGAAAAATATCATAAAGCAATTGCTGTTAAAATGCATATGATTTTGCCATTATTTTTGCTTTTTAAATGATTTCTTTTATCATAATTATTATTTCAGTAGTGTGTTGCATACTTGTATGCATTCTTTTTATAAAAAAAAGTGTTATCTGACATCGAAGTGTTTGAGTAAACATGGTTTGACCTCTCTTAATTTCTTTATTATTTTTTGTTTTTGTTTTGGGTATTAGTGGTGAAAGTGAATTTATGAAGACCAAACTAGTGTGCATGCCCACCCACCCCCACCCCACCTCCACACACACCCCCCCACACACACACACATGCTACACTTATATTTCCATGGTCTCTCAATCCACAAATGGAATAAAGTAAAAAAAAAAAAAAAAATAAAAAAAAAAATAAACCAGTAAAAGTGAACAAGTATGATAGACGAAAGGTCTGTGCAAATACAAGTAAATTTAAAGGCATGTATTCCTACACACATGCAAGCACACTGATGCCGAGATCGATGCTTCGAGATCAAAAGATGGGAATTATGTTTCCTTGATTTTCATATACTGTGTTTTCTCAAAGAAAAAAAAAACTTCAGAAACAACATTGTATGTCAGAAATAAAAACTGTTACATGAACATCTTTCAAATGAAACTTTTTTTTTTTTTTTTGCTGTCCCAACCTCTGCGCCACCTCAGAGGCAGTGCATCCATGCCGCTCATTCCAACACCCCGTCCACAGCCACAGAGGAGACACTGCACTGCTGCCGAGTCACTTCGGTGGTGTTCAGTGGCGCCTGTTCTGATCTAACATACCACAGGACACCACCTACTAAGCCCCCTACTGACAACAATAATTGCTTAGTCACAGAGCTGGCATGAGTGAGCTGTCCCTCCAGAGGGTGCCACCACGTCCGTCCAGCGACAGCCCCCATGGACTTACGGATACCGGTGATCCTGATGGAACCAAACCAAGACCACAGATGTGGAGAGGACATCAAAACTGAGGTCACCATGAGAGCATGGCATGAAAGGGCCACAGAATTTGAGACTTTTTTTTTATGCTGATCGATGAGAATGAGGATGATTAAGATGATGCTACCGATTTCCATTTCGGTCTGAGACTACATGACAGGGCTGTACTCTACGCTTCCTTTCATAGTATATCCTGGCGTCAACCAGGCCCAAGAGATACAGGCACTTGAAGTGTTGGTCAGGAAATTTGAGCAACACTCACAAAAACGCATCCATTAAGTGGATGAAATTCGACTGTGTGGTCCCAGTCTTCCCAACTGAGTCTGCAGCAAACTCAACTCTGGGTAGGAGCCGGTTGGGGCAGAAAAACCCACATGACTCTGATGGATTTGAACCCACGACCTCCCAGCCGGGAGTCCGCGATGATGCTAACCACTTTGCCACGGTGGCTGGTTTTCAAACGAAACTTGTCCAATATCTTGGTGCAAGTCTGTGATGTTTTTCTGTTATTTTTCAGAAATCCATGCACTGTGCTGACCTAGTTTTCAAAGTTCCTATTCCCAGTGAAGAAAGAGATGTAGTCAAGCACGACCAAGAAAATTTTTTTTTTTTCCATGGATCAAAACAAAAATACCAACAATATTCATTGACAAATACATATTCTTGCAAATACTTATCCAAATGATGGTCAGATTAGTTAAAAACATAGTAGATTTCTTCATCGCTTTAGGCCATTGGAAGCACTATCGCTTGATCAGTTCCATCTGCTATGTTGACGCGCATCTGAAAGACATTGTCCACGGTTAGTCTATATAAATGAGGTGCACGAGCTCCAGACAAAAGCCCCCGATAAACCAAGCATATGTGCTTGTTGTCAAGAAAACAACGTTTCTTATGGTGTTTGGGATTTTTTTTTTTTTTTTTACAACCAGTGGGAGCGTTTTGTAGGTCACCAAAAATTTTTGATTTTTTAAAACTCATATTTTTACATTTAGATGGAAAGTGATACATCTTCCCCATACACTGTTGGACAGCTGTTAGTTTTGCCTTTCTAATGGTATGTGCTGTAAATAGAGATTGGACTCTTGGAGGTTGTGAAGGGAGCTGGAAGAGAGGCGCTGTGTTTCAGATTGTATGCAAGATTGACACGTCAGACGCGGCTCGCCTGCCGACCGCATAATGCATCTCATGTGTAATGCTGTCTACATCGTTATTTCATTCCATTTCACACACAAAACCCATAAGAAACATATAGTTCTTGTCTTAAACTATTTATTGATATATTTTACCTGAATAAATAAGTAAATGTGCATGAAAATTTATAGAGCAAAGTGAGCCTAACTAGTCAGTTTTCCCTTGCTTTCCTGGCCCAGAGCAGACCATGGTCCCACCTACATTTAGCATATCACAGGATTTAAACACATCCTTCCAAAACAGGTTGCATTTGATATTCAAAAATTTCTTTGAATCATAATAATGTAAATTATTAATCCCAGGACAAAGATTCATCAGAACTGATTTCCATTTTGTATTTTCAAGAATTATTTGTTTTACTCAAAAAAAAAAAGTTTTTTTTTTTATTTTGTAACCCGATGCCTAGATTTTTAACCCTGTGTAATGTATTCTTTCTCTTGATCTTTTCAAGATTTTTGTCCCAAACAAATTCAAAGAACATAGGCTGGAGTTGTTTCAGCTCTTCATCATGTGGATTTGGGAGTAAGTTCTATGAGGACACAAGTTTTGATAAAATGAGGGATTTTAGCATTGCAGCTTTACCTAAAGAGGTAACAGCCCACTTTGACCAAACTCTAAATATTAAATTGTTTGTGAACAAAAGTCTTGTGATTTTTTTCAATGGTTCCATGTCCTGTCCTGCTTTTTACAAATGTGTAAACTACATTTGAATTCTTCTTTTTTTCCCACAGTACACATTTTTTCAAAGTTGAGTTTAAGACCTGATATATTTTCAGATTCTCCTAATGTATTTAATGAATTTTCATAAGAGGTCCTATCTACTCCTAAGATGTCATCTGTGAATCGACCTATCTCAAGTTTGTATGTAATCTATTCACATCTTTAATTTCTTTATTTTCTCATATTTTGCAAGCTAGTAACTCCACACATAGAATAGAACACAACAAATAGATAAGGAGATATTGGACTGCCTTGACAGCATTGTCTGTTTATAGGAAAATTCCAAGTTGTTTTCTTCATTGGCAGTTACATGTGTTTTATGCCAAATTGTTTTCTTCATTGGCAGTTACATGTGCTTTTGCATTATTGTTATAAGTATGAATCCTTTTGCATGTATCTTCATCAAAGCAAAAGCTTTTAGAAGTTTTTTTTCATGTGACTCCAGTTGACAGAGTTAAAGGCCTTTCCAAAATCAACAGAAACCAACGGTCCAGGAAGAGATTTTTTATCTCTGGATACTGTATCATATCATACAAAAGTGTGAGATTTATCTCTAGTAATTCTAAATGTTATAAATCCAGTCTGATCTTCATGTATTGAATTTGGTAAAACTGTCTTAAACACCAAAGATAATATCATGGGGTTCCAATCTGATCTGGAATTAATGTATTCTATTAGCTATGATCGTCATTGATTGTAAGAAATAGTACAAAGTCTCAAAATCTTTGCCTTTTATGCCATGCTATCCTTTTGACCTTTGTTTCAATTTCCTGTACATGATGGTGCTTGTGGTATGTTTGTGTCATAGTCATCAGTAGTGGCAAGTTCATGCAGCCTGTCATTGGATTCGTGTGGCAACATCTTCTGTAGGGGAATGCTCACTTGAACTGGTTTTTGATGATGAAGCAGTAACTTTCATGTCAGGTGATATCTTGTTGCACCAGGAGAGGCACCACTGAATGTGTCAAAGTGACATGCACCTGTGCAGTGTAGGGTTGCCTCATGACAACCCGATATTTATAGCTCCCTGTGGACTATGCTGGTCTTTTGGGTAGCTTTTATGGTCTGAGTAAAGGTTTACCTCCCAGTCAGCTGTGTGTGTGTGTGTGTGTGTGTGTGTGTGTGTGTGTGCTGTTTATGACCTAATGTACATATTTCTGGAGGTAGTTATAGAGAAGTTCTTACTGTGACGTCATGTTTAGAGGTCTGTAAACGATAGCATTACGGACAGATTGTAACTTGGCAGTGATTACTCATGTCTTTACGGAGTTGAGAGAGAGGTCAGTACCTAGCGGCCATTTTTTTGAGACATATGTTAATTATTACTGAGAGGTCATTGTTGGGAGTTCATTATAGAGAAGTCATTACAGAGAGGTCAGTATTGGAAGTCTTTATTGAGGTCATCTTGGACTGATCATGACTGAGAGGTCATTAGTGAGGTGTCATGATTGAAGGCTATTATTGAGATGTCATTACAGAGACTTAAGTTTTGGAAGTCATTACTGAGACATCATTGGTGGAAGTTCTTAAGATCTCATTACTGTGATGTCATTGTGAAGAAGCCACTGTTGAGAAAAATATTATCAGAGGTCATTATGAATTGGTCAGTATTGGAGAGGTCATAATTTATTGAGAAGTCTATGTGAAGAGCATGGACAGATATGTAGTGCAATCACATTCCTCTCTGTGTGCTTGCAGAGGGGTTCTGAATTGATCCATGTATTTTGTAGAGTAGCCAACGGTGATAGAGGAAAGTGACCCTTCTGATTTAATTGTCACATTTCATGCAAATTTAACTGTCATATTTCATGCAAACAGTGGGCCTTTGTCTCTTTAAATGGAGAACAACAAACAATTGATCATTTTCATTTGTCTTTGACTGGAGAATAAGACGCAGCTGAATGTTGATATTTGTCTTTTTGTGGGTGAACAAGACACATTTGAACATTGCCATTGTGCTTGACAGCAGAACAACAAGGAGTTAAACACCGACACTTGTCTTTGACAGGAGAGAACAACAAGCAGTTGAATGTTGGTATTTGTTTCTGATCAGAGAAAAAGATGCGTTTGAACACTGAGATTTGTCTCTGAGTGGGGAACAACAAGGAAGTGATCATTGTCATCTGTCTTCCACAAAACAACAAACAGTTGAAGGTTGACATTTGTCTTTGACTGGAGAATAAAAAGCAGTTCAACATTGATATATTTCTTTGACAGGAGAACAAGATATATTTGAATACTGATATTTCTTTGAGTTGATTTAACAGTGGAATGTTGGTATTTCTCTGTGAAAGGCAAACAGCAAGCAATTGAATGATGATATTTGACAGGAGAAGAAGCAGTTGAATCTTCACATTTATTTTTGACCAGAAAGCAACAAGCAGTTGAATGTTGATATTTGTCTTTGAAAAGCAGACAACAAGCAATCTGATGTTGATATGTCTTTGACAGAACAGAAAGTAGCTGAATGTTCACATCTGTCTCTGTCAGGAGAACAACCAGCTGAATGCTGATATGTTTTTGGCCTGAGAATGAGAAGCTGTTTGACATCAACATTTGTCTTTTACACAAGAACAGGAACCGGTTGAACGATTTTTGTCGTTTACAGGAGATCAAGAAGTATTTGAACACTGATGTTTATCCGTGGCAGATCAGTCATGAACAGAATATTGTTGTCATTTGCAGGAAAATGAGAAAACGTTTGAACATTGATGTTTGCCTGTGGCAGGAGATGATAATCTAGTGAATACTGACATTTGTCTTTGACTGGAGAACAAAAAACAGTTAACCATTATTGTTTGCCTTTGGCAGGAAAATAAGGTGCATTTGAATATTGATGTTCATTTTTTTGCCGGAGAACATGAAGCAGGGGAATACTGAGGTTTGTTTTCTGCAGGAGAATAAGAAGCTGTTGAACATTGACATGTGTCTGTGGCAGGAGAAGAAGAAGCAGTCGAACATTCATGTTTGTCTTCAGCAGGAGAGCAACAAGAATTGAATGTTGACTCTTTTCTTTACAGGAGAACAACAAGCAGTGGGCCAAAAGTTATGTGTCCTTGATCCTAACTTCTTCGTGGTCAACCGTCGTTCTAAGCTTCCAGGACAGCGGCTGTCCATCACTGATCGATTCAAGGAGCAGTACCCCAACATGCTGTCGCCTTTTGATCTGGGTGGTGAGTATCAGGGAATGTTAGCTGTTGATAGAAAGATGAAGCTGGAAACAAATTTGGACTTCGACATTGAAACCTTGATATCAAGAGTGAAGAAAACTGTTGTGTGGTTTCAGAGCTAGCTACACAGTCATTGTTTGAAAGCTCTGCAGTCAAAATCTACTGTTGAGAATATGCTGGTCATCCATGAACCAAGTGGTGTGCCGTTTATCAGGCCTAACAAGCTGTTTATGAAAATTATTTGTACTGTTGCCCGAGAGCACTCTGTGCAGTGAGTCTAATGAACTATTCCTTGAGTCTAGCATAAGCCATACTGTTTAGTGAGCTTAGCATGCTATTTAGTGAGGCATACTGTTCTGTGAACTTTGGAAACTATTCAGTGAAAATGGAATACTGTTTAGTGAGTTTAGCATTTTGTTTAATGAGCTTGCCGTGCTGTTCAGTGAGCCCAGCATACTGTTCAGTAAAGTCGAACATATTGTTCAGTGAGCCTTGCATACTCGTTCAGTGAGCCTTGCATACTGTTCAGTGAGCCAAGCATAACTGTTCAGTAAGCCCAGCATACTGTTCAGTTCAATGGTTATTTTTAATGTCTTTTCATCGCCAGATGATATTAGACACTTATTAAAAAAATAACAACAACAAAAACAAGAAAACTTCCACGCTTAACTTATCATCCATGTTAGTACTTTCAAATCCACATCTCATATTTGCATATTTACATGAGTGAAATACCCTAGTGGTACACAAAATTGTTCATCTTTGTAAACATTTTGCAGCATGTGACTGTGAAATAACCATGGTGATTTCAGCAACATATGAACCATAGACAGTACTGGTATTATCAAAGTTTTTCATCTAAATATCTTTCTCCTGATAGAGCAAGGTCAATGCTGGGCATTCAAACAAAAGATGATGCACAGAATGCTTTCTCTGCAGACACAAGTTATTCTGTGAGAATAGTGTTCCAAGTGTTCAGCCTTAATTTATGAATTAATCTAACAGTGGGTCTTGGGGCATGATCATAAGTATCCCTTTTTTGACTAAAATTCTGATTATGTACATACTTTTACATGATTTGGATTCATCCATAAGAGGACAAATCTAAAGGAACTTTTAATAAATTTTCAGCATTTTTCTATTTGTTCCTTCTGCAAGGCTTTCTGCTATTTCATTCCACTTTATACCACAGTGAGATGGGACCCAACAAAAATCAATTCGTATGCCTAGAGTTATGAAACAATGCAGTAAATGTTTTATTTCAAAAAGCAAATCTTTGCTAGCTTTGCAGTCCCAATGCTCTAGTGATTGTAAAACAGATTTGGAATCAACACACAGTAAAATTTTTATAGAAATCAATTGGTGTATCATATATGTAAGTCAAAGCCTTCAGTATTGCATATATTTCTGAGGTATAGATTGAAAACCCTTTTCCTAAATAATATGATTTCCTGACGTTTAAAGTTGGTGTTATAAAGCCAGAACCACTGTTAGAGGATCCCATTACTGAACCATCTGTAAATACTTTTAAATGATTTGGATAGCTGTTTTCTAAATGTTCACAAACTTCACTTGTTGAAATATTTACATTATCACTTTTCTTTGACATAGTGTATTTGTAATTAAAATGAGCATTTAGGTGCTCCCAAGGAGGCATTGGAGGTACCGCTGGAAATTCTGGTATATCAGTAATATCAATATTACAAAGTGACATAAAGTCAGATGTGTAGTTTCTAATTGATTGAATATATGATATGTTTTCAGACAATATATTTGTATACATCGAACATTCACTTTTCATTTAGTTGTAAAATATTTGTTTCTTTATAACACCTATAAGTGTCTGTATGAACTTGCACTCCCAGAGCTAATTTCATAGCCTTACTATCCAAGCTTTGCAATCTCTTTCAAAGAAAATTAGGTGCAGAGAAACAACCTTCCTGTCCATATGTCAATTTCGATCAGACTAAAGAGATGTATAGATATAAAAGGGTATGACAGTCCTGACCCTATGGTTGGCAACATATGATTTTAAGAACGTTTTATCTCTTTTCTTGTTTTATCAATAAAATTTTGAATATGTGTTTTCCAGTTCAGCTTAGGAGTTAGAAAACCCCCAGGATTTAACTTTTTCTTTATGTTCTAGAATCTGACCATCTAGCAAAAGTGAGGGTAGCTTCTTTGGGTTCTCACTATTGTTAAACAACATAAGACATGTTTTTTTCTCCAGATAGTTCTAACCCATTGTTTGTTCTGCATATATATAGATAATTTATCCAATTCCTTTTGGTACAACTTCTGTACAAAATTTATTGTTCTTTTATTGGAATGCTTCTGTAATTTACAGTTAATCCAAATAGCAATATCATCTGCATATTGAACTACATGCGCTGCTTTTGACATAGATTTGGGAAGATCGTGGATTAGGATTGTGAATAACACGGGAGCAGTAACTGATCCCTGAGTAATACCCATATCTATATTCCTAAAGGATGAATAAGTTCTTCCAATTCGTGGGCATATGCTTCTTTCTATTAGGAAGCTTTAAATGTAATCAAACATTCTTCCAGAAATACAAACATTTTTTTAATTTGAAAAGTAGCCTAGTGTGAATACTCAGTTGTAGGCATTTTTAACATAAAAAAATGTAGCCAAGGTACTTTTTTTCTGCGGGAGAATTGTTTTTTTTAATGTGACTGGTCAGTTTTACTAAATGGTCTGTGGTACAATGATCTTTTCGAAAGCCTGCTTGCTGAACAGGAATCACAGCATTTTTTTCGCAGTAATTTAACAGTCGTTTTTGAATAATATTTTTCTAAAAGTTTACCAACATTAGAGGTTAGAGCTTTCGGTCTGTGACTATGCACAGATGTCCCTTGGTTTACCTTCCTTGAGCACTACCGAACTTTTCCAGATTCTTGGAATAGTGCCATTAATCCAACATTTTTTTAATATTGAATGCAGTAATACTTTCCATGAGGAAGGTAAGTGTCCGATGAGTTGATGGGACACTCCATCAAGGCCAACAGCTGAATCATGTGAAGGGATAGAATCTAATGCTTCTGATAGTTCTGATGACAGTAAAGTTGAGTTTAGGAAATGTTCGTTTTCTTGTGGGGGAGCCATGTAATCATCTTTTGTTCTTCATTGTTTCTGTGATGACAGCTTTCTGGCTGAAGATTTTTAGACTGACTACAAGCTGAAAATGAATCGGAAAAAGCTTCAGCTTTATCCAAAGCAGTGGGAAAATCAGTTTGTAGCTTTACAAGGTATGACTGAGTTATATAGCAATTTTTCATTTCTTTGACTTTTTTCCAGACTTTAAATAAATCTTTTGATTCTGATACTTCGGCTTCGCAACACTAAACCCAGTACTTCTTTTTTGTGTGAGCAATAATTTTAGTGCATTTATTCTTTTCTTGTTTTATGATTATAAAGTTTTCTTCTGACTTACTTCTTATCCATGTTTTGTAGCTTTTTTGCTTTGACCGTACAGCAAGTCTGCATTCTTCTGTCCACCATACGTTGCCTACATATTTTCCAGTCTGCTGCTAGTAATATTACTTTTGAGAAATTTGCATAAAACAGGTCTAGATTGTCATCCTCAGTTGGTGATGTAATTTGGGAGTCAAGAAAAAGTTTGAAAGGCTTCCCAGATGGCCAGTTTATAGTTAAATTTTGGAATTTTGCATTCAGTGGTAGACAGTTTATCACATATATTTTCATTAAGAAATATTGTAATGGGAAGATGATCACTCCCTAATCAATCTTTTACTGTAAACCAGATATAGTTTACTGCTATGTTTGGGGAAACAAGTGATAGATCTGTTGCACTAGGCCTGTGTGTAACTACATCAGGAATTTTGTAATTCTATAGTCATTTAATAAACTTAAATTCGAATCAACAATATTTTCAACAAATCTATTAGATGTCAATTTAGTACAACTTGTATCCCAAAAGGGCGCATGAACATTAAAGTCACCCAGAATAACCCACTTCCTCTTTGTGAAATCTGTTTTAACCAATCTGTGTCATCTTCTTTAGGACCGTCAGGATAATACACAGACAGAACATTGTAAACTGATTCCTCATTTACTTTGATGGCAGCACCTGTAGCAAACACATCTTGTGTATCTATGGGCATTGGAAGTGAGTTAATATTTGTAAACTCAAGGTCAAGTCTAATGTACATAGCAGTTTGCACTTTTTATTTACCTCACTGATACTGTAAAGAGGTGGGTACTGATAGGTCTTAAGATTGGGAAGCTTTTTCGTTTCCACATTTTAGTGACTGGAGAGCTTAAACACTTTCTCCAGAACATGACTTTCAAAAGATAACAGGTTAGTGGAAATAGACCTCACGTTTCACTGAAACACTATGAAGCAGCTATTTGGATCTAACTCCTTAATAAACTGTATTTACATGCAGTATGTTATGCAGATTGTAACTGTAGTCATGCAGATTCTAGTCGTTCCTGTCATTTTTCATACTCTTATTGTCACAAAGATATGACTTGTCATAAATATAGTTGACAAGATCATGGAGGATACCGGAATATTTATGCATGAACACAGCTATTCTGACAAAAAGCATTTCATAAGATAAACAAGGCAAACAACAATGTGAAATTTTGAAGAAAAAATGAACAACTAGAAATGCAACAATACAAAAATGAGTCAATTCAGCAAACTAGCAGTACAGCATTAAGTTCTCTGGCTGTCAAAAAAGATAATATTTCAGAGGGATGTTGTATAAAGGAAATCAAATATACTGATAGTGGCATTTTTAATAAGTCTTCACAACATATAAGAGCTGTGCCCCCTCCCTCTCTCTTAACACACACACACACACACACACACACACACACACACACACACACACACACACACACACACACCAAACTCTCAACTTACACCAAATACACACATACTTCTTCATGTTCCACTGCATGCATGTGCACGTGTGCACAAACACACAAGCACGCACACACGCACTCGCACGCACGCACGCGCACGCACACACACACACACACATACACACACACACACACACACAGACATACATACACATACTGATTGCACAGCTGTATGTTGCAAACACAGGGCATTTTATGGATAGTCCCAGCTGGTGTACCACACACCACTCCAGTCATAAAACCCATGGGATACGGTATCTGGGCTTTGCTTGTTGCCTGGGCTTTTGAATTTCCCAAAACAGACCCTGAAGATGCCTGCCCCAGTTTCCTACCAGCTCAGTCAGCCCTCACTGGTTTAGATGTAGCTGGTCTCGAAGGGCTCTCTGCAGCAGGTTCTTGTGACTGACAAAGGTAATGTTGTTATCGTGGACAAGTTCAGAGAAGACCAAAGCGTTGAATAAGTGTCTTTTTGCTTCTAGAGAAGAGTCTGTCATTGAAGAAGCTTTGCTGATGACCAGCTTCACATTGGGGTTGTTCAGTCTGTATCTTGTGACAGCATTGATGAACACCTTGTTGGCAACCAGGGCAGTGTTACGTTTTAAAATGTTGATGCCACAGTGGAGAACAAAAGCATCAGTATCTTTTCATGTTTCCACAGCCTTTCCAATGTCCTCGATTGATGATGATTTTCACTTTTGGACATGAAGGCCATAAGATAAGCCCAGTTGTTTTTGGCTGCACGCCATTGAGAATGGAGTTGGGGATGATAGTGACAGTGGTTAGTTCTGGCTTCGTCTGGAAATCTTTTATAGATCTAGGTCTAGATCTACGACTACCACTAGTACCAGGAGAAACTTAATTCTTTTGTTGTGAAGATGACATCATCCCTGCTGCCTCATCCCAATGAACGGTGTCAGAGGACTTTGCATTCTTTTGTTTTGATGCAGAAGTGGGATGGGTTTTGCTTTTATTTTTAAGTAGATTTTTGTGTTAGTCTAGCGTAGGTGTTTTTGGACCACTTGCGGGTGTTACAACTGGTGAGGCTGATGCTGGTGTTTTGATGGCATCAGAGTAGGAAAGAGCTTGCTGAGAAAACAGCACTACTTTTCCAATCGCATCCACATTATTATTCTTCTGAAAGCTTAAGATGATATTTGTAAGATTTTCAATATTCTTGTCCAGTGCCATGATCCGATCACATAAAAATTTTATGATGGTACTCACCCTGTCTGGTGGTCTAATATTGTTGACAGACTGGAAGTAAGGAACCTAGAATACTCTTCATGGAGTCTAGCATACTGTTCAGCGAGCACAGCATACTGTCAGTAAGCCTAGCATACTGTTCAGTGAGCCTAACATACTGTTCAGTGAGCCCCCAGCATACTTTTCAGTGAGCCTAACATACTGTTCAGTGAGCCCCCAGCATACTTTTCAGTGAGCCTAGCATACTGTTCAGTGAGCCTAGCATACTGTTCAGTGAGCCCAGCATACTGTTCAGGGAGCCTAGCATACTGTTCAGGGAGCCTAGCATACTGTTCAGTGAGCCTAGCATACTGTTCAGTGAGCCTAGCATACTGTTCAGTGAGCCCAGCATACTGTTCAGTGAGCCCAGCATACTATTCACTGAGCCCAACATACTGTTCAGTGAGCCCAGCATACTGTTGTGAGCCCAGCATACTGTTCAGTGAGCCCAGCATACTGTTCAGTGAGCCCAGCATACTGTTCAGTGAGCCCAGCATACTGTTCAGTGAGCCCAGCATACTGTTCAGTGAGCCCAGCATACTGTTCAGTGAGCCTAACAGACTGTTTCAGTTAGCCCAGCATACTGTTCAGTGAACCCAGCATACTGTTCAGTGAGCCTAGCATACTGTTCAGTGAGCCCAACATACTGTTCAGTGAGCCCAGCATACTATTCAGTGAGCCCAGCATACTGTTCAGTGAGCCCAGCATACTGTTCAGTGAGCCCAGCATACTGTTCAGTGAGCCCAGCATACTGTTCAGTGAGCCCAGCATACTGTTCAGTGAGCCTAACATACTGTTCAGTGAGCCTAACAGACTGTTCAGTTAGCCCAGCATACTGTTCAGTGAGCCCAGCATACTGTTCAGTGAGCCTAGCATACTGTTCAGTGAGCCTAACAGACTGTTCATTGAGCCCAGCATACTATTCACTGAGCCCAGCATACTGTTCAGTGAGCCCAGCATACTATTCAGTGAGCCCAGCATACTGTTCAGTGAGCCCAGCATACTGTTCAGTGAGCCCAGCATACTATTCACTGAGCCCAGCATGTCCAGCAAAACCAGAATACTGTACAGTGAACCTAAGATAACCATTCAGTGAGCCCAACATAACTGTTCAGTGAGCCCAGCATACTGTTCAGCAAACCTAGCATACTGTTCAGTGAACCCAGCATACTATTCAGTAAGCCCAGCATACTGTCAGTGAGCCTAACATACTGCACATTTAGCCTAGCATACTGTTCAGTAAAACGAACATACTGTTCAGTGAGCCCAGCATATACTGTTCAGTGAGTCCAGCATACTGTTCAGTGAGCCTTGAATACTGTTCAGTGAGCCCAGCATTTCAGTGAGTCTAGCATACTGTTCAGCAAGCCCAGCATACTGTTCAGCGAGCCCAGCATACTGTTCAGCGAGCCCAGTATACTGTTCAGCAAGCCCAGCATACTGTTCAGCGAGCCCAGCATACTGTTCAGTGAGCCCAGCATGCTGTTCAGTGAGCCAAGCATGCTGTTCAGTGAGCCTAGCATACTGTTCAGTGAGCCTAGCATACTGTTCAGTGAGCCTAGCATACTGTTCAGTGAGTGCAGCATACTGTTCAGTGAGCCTGGCATACTGTGCATCGAGCCTAACAAACTCTTCAGTGAGCCGAGCATACTGTTCAGTGAGCCCAGCATACTGTTCAGCATTCAGTATGCCTAGCATACTGAGCCTAGTGCCGGGTTCAGTAAGGGGGAGATAAGAGAGTCAGAAGTCAGATCGCACACTCAGCACACGAGTCAAGAGTACAATACATAAACACTTTATTCTCTCATGCACACATACAGATGCACATTACTGTTGGGACTCAGGGCCTGTCACAGAAGAGGAAGAATAGGCAGAATGTATGCTGAAAAGAGGGGTATGGAAGAGGTAAGCACCCTAATGGAGAATTAACTATTCTACTGGGCAAAAAAAAAAACCCACTGGTAATAAACATGGAGTACCCAGGGATACTGCTAGGTCCAAAATGCTCACTATTACTACCCCCCACCCCACCCCCCTCCTCAAAAGAAGAAATAAAGTCAGAAACATGTCTAACACACAAAAAGGGCCAGTTTCTTTAAATAAACAGCTATTCTTTCAAAAAAAAAAAAAAAAACATAGACAGTTTGCTGCCATCAGACAGGGTGCGTCTGAATGGGATGGAACTACCCCCACTAGACCACCTCACACCACAGTCACACTGCCCTCATAACCACTTAACAGATGTCCACATTGGTATGAGCCTTCTGCTGTACTGAAGAAGCACTGTAGCAAGAAGACTCTCCCTATGAGTTCAACACTCCCTGGACCAGCGGACTGCTCCCTTGTCAGCACATGTAGCAGCGCTACTGCTGTCCCACATAATGGTCAGGGGCACCTCTGCTGATGGGGAAAGGCAAACTGAAGATCTTAGAGGGACAATAACAACCCTACACCAGGGATCAGGAGCATGTTCCCACATATCTGTTTATATAGGAGTCATGGTGAGGCAATAGTAGGGGGGGGGGGTTGGGGCGTTCATGAGTAGGAATGGGGTATATGGGGAAATCATAAATTCTGTAAACGTCCCACAGTTGTTTCAGTAGGTAGGGTAGTACTTTAATGTTCATACAGTCTGTTCAACCCCAGGAGATTCACCAGGTCAAAGAGAAAATAAGCCTTATTACAACGCCTTGCATTCCTGACAATACAGGACAAATAAAGTACGGAATTACTGAGAGAACGAGTTCTACAAATACAGGACGAGACAAAATGACGTAAGATGAGACCAGAAAAGGAGTGAGCGCAATGAACGGGTGTGCTGGGGAGTGTCACCACCCGCCATAATTGCACACTGGCCGTGTGACATCCTTGTCGCGCATCTCGACCTACCCACTGGTTTCCCATATTTCTTCTGACCAAAGAGAACTCATTCATCAACAGTTGAAATATTACGGCTTGAATTATCCACACCATCACGAATATTGAGCGAACGTTAATATTGGAACCCATATGGTTAGACAAACTAGCATGTTTATGCACACGAAATAAATTCAAATATTAACCATTACGTGAACTGTTAACATGATTACTAAACCAGTGTAGGACAGCTGGTGCTCTTCAAAGTGAACACTTCCCCGAGCGAGACTACAGGGAATAAAGAAGAGATTTCCAAAATGACCTCCTCCCATTTCCTATCAGGAAAAACGGCACTTTTCCAGCTACTGTAATTGCACCTTTGCACAAGTAAGAAACCTTCTTGGAAAGAAATGACCCAGTAACAACTAGTTCTAGACATAAAAAAAACAAGACCTCTAAGCTGCTACCATGAAAAATGAATAGGAATTTCAGCTCGTACCAGCCTTTCATATCTACAAATAAATAAGCTCTTCCAGTGCTTACCAACAGGATGGTGGATGGGGAGAAAAAAAAAAGAACAGTAGGACTGTCACCCCACGTTTGTGAAGACAGGACAACATGGAGCTCTGTAGACCGGACTCCCAGCAGGACCATCGCCCCACATCTATGAGGATGGGACAAACCCAGACCTCTGTAGTCTGGAAGGAGAAGAATAAAGGTAGGACCCATGCCCCACGCTGGTAAAGATGGGACAACCCCTACCTCTGTAAGAAAATAAAGACAGGACTGTCACCTCACGTTGGTGAAGACAGGTCAGTCCAGACCTCCATAGACTGGAACTCAAGAGGAAAATAAAGACAGGACCGTTGCCCCACATAGTGAAGATGGGAGAATCCAGACCTCCGTAGACTGGACCTGAATGAAGTACCCTAGAGTAGAAATGCTCGCTGATGATGGTTTCCAGTAGTGGAGATGGTGCTCTCCACTCAATGAGCGACTCGAGAGTGAAATTGGCTACACACAGCCTCTGTTGGTCCTAGAACGGTAAACAGTTGTCGTAAACACTTGTCGTAAAGGACGAGAGATGTATGTTTCACAAGTTCCTCTTGCTGCGACGAGTGATGCGGCACACTGAGGAGAGGCTGGGGGATGGAAGTGGAAGGTGAGAATTGCGTGGACTGCTCACCTCACCTCTCCCCTGGTTAAACCTCTCAGAGAGGGGAAAGGGAGGGCCGTCTGTAACACCCAGCATACTGTCCATTGAGCCTACCATACTGTTCAGTGAGCCCAGCATACTGTTCAGTGAGCCCAACATACTGTTCAGTGAGCCCAGCATACTGTTCAGTGAACCCAGCATACTGTTCAGCGAGCCCAGCATACTGTTCAGTAAGCCTAGCATACTATCCAGTGAGCCTACCATACTGTTCAGTGAGCCTAGCATACTGTTCAGTGAGCCCAGCATACTGTTCAGTGAGCCCAGCATACTGTTCAGTGAGCCCAGCATACTGTTCAGTGAACCCAGCATACTGTTCAGTGAGCCTACCATACTGTTCAGTAAGCCTAACATAACTGTTCAGTGAGCCCAGCATACTGTTCAGTGAGCCCAGCATACTGTTCAGTAAGCCCAGCATACTGTTCAGTGAGCCCAGCATATTGTTCAATGAACCCCAGCATACTGTTCAGTGAGCCCAGCATACTGTTCAGTGAACCCAGCATACTGTTCAGTGAGCCCAGCATACTGTTCAGTGAACCCAACATACTGTTCAGTGAGCCCAGCATATTGTTCAATGAACCCAGCATACTGTTCAGTGAGCCCAGCATACTGTTCAGTGAGCCCAGCATACTGTTCAGTGAGCCCAGCATACTGTTCAGTGAGCCTAACATACCTGTTCAGTGAGCTCAGTATAACTGTTCAGTGAGGCTAGCATACTGTTAAGTGAACCCAGCATAACTGAGCCCATCACTGTTCACCATACTGTTCAGTAAGCCTAACATACCTGGTCAGTGAGCCTAGCATATTGTTCAGTGAATCCAGGATACTGTTCAGTGAGCCTAACGTAATTGTTCAGTGAGCCTAATGTACTGTTCAGTGAGTCCAGGATACTGTTTAGTGAGCCTAACATAACTGTTCAGTGAGCCTGGTGTACTGTTCAGTGAGCCTAACATTACTGTGTACTGTTCAGTGAGCCCACATACTGTTCAGAGAGCCCTAGCATACTGTTCAGTGAGCCTAGCATACTGTTCACTGAGCCTAACATACTGTTCAGTGAGCCTAGCATACTGTTCAGTGAGCCTAGCCTAGCATACTGTTAGCACTGAGCCTAGCATACTGTTCAGTGAGCACAGCATACTGTTCAGTGAGCCTAGCATGCTGTTCAGTGAGCCTAGCATACTGTTCAGTGACCGTAGCATACTGTTCAGGGAACCCAGCATACTGTTCAGTGACCCTAACATAACTGTTCAGTGAGCCTAGCATGCTGTTCAGTGAGCCCAGCGTACTGTTCAGTGAGCCCAGCATACTGTTCAGTGAGCCAAGCATACTGTTCAGTGAGCCCAGCATACTTTTCAGTGAGCCCAGCATACTGTTCAGTGAGCCCAACATACTGTTCAGTGAGCCCAGCATACTGTTCAGTGAGCCCAGCATACTGGTCAGTGAGCCCAGCATACTGGTCAGTGCCCAGCATACCATTCAGTGAGCCTAGCATACTGTTCAGCGAGCCCAACATACTGTTCAGTGAGCCTAGCATACTGTTCAGTGAGCCCAGCATACTGTTCAGTGAGCCCAGCATACTGGTCAGTGCACCCAGCATACCATTCAGTGAGCCTAGCATACTGGTAAGTGAACCCAGCATAACTGAGCCCATCAGCTGTTCAGTAAGCCTAACATACCTGTTCAGTGAGCCCAGCATAACTGTTCAGTGAGCCTAGCATACTGTTCAGTGAGCCTAGCATACTGTTCGGTGAACCTAACATACTGTTCAGTGAATCCAGGGTACTGTTTAGTGAGCCTAATGTAACTGTTCAGTGAGCCTAATGTACTGTTTAGTGAATCCAGGATACTTTTAGTGAGCCTAACATAACTGTTCAGTGAGCCTGGTGTACTGTTCAGTGAGCCTAACATAACTGCTCAGTGAGCCCAGCATACTGTTCAGAGGGCCTAGTATACTGTTCACTGAGCCTTGCATACTGTTCACTGAGCCCAGTATACTATACTGGAGGCCTAACATACTGTTCAGTAAGCCTAGCATACTGTTCAGTGACCGTAGCATACTGTTCAGTGACCATAGCATACTGTTCAGGGAACCCAGCGTACTGTTCAGTGACCTTAACGCACTGTTCAGTGACCTTAACGTAACTGTTCAGTGACCTTAACGTAACTGTTCAGTGACCTTAACATAACTGTTCAGTGACCTTAACGTACTGTTCAGTGACCTTAACCTAACTGTTCAGTGACCTTAACGTAACTGTTCAGTGACCTTAACGTACTGTTCAATGACCTTAACGTAACTGTTCAGTGACCTTAACGTAACTGTTCAGTGACCTTAACGTACTGTTCAGTTACCTTAATGTAACTGTTCAGTGACCTTAATGTAACTGTTCAGTGAGCCAAGCATACTGTTCAGTGAGCCCAGCATACTGTTCAGTGAGCCAAGCATACTGTTCAGTGAGCCCAGCATAACTGTTCAGCGAGCCCAGCATACTGTCAGTGAGCCAAGTATACTGTTCAGTGAGCCCAGCATACTGTTCAGTGAGCCAAGCATACTGTTCAGTGTGAGCCCAGCATACTGTTCAGTGAGCCAAGCATACTGTTCAGTGAGCCCAGCATACTGTCAGTGAGCCCAGCATACTGTTCAGTGAGCCCGGCATACTGTTCAGTGAGCTCAGCATACTGTTCAGTGAGCCCAGCATACTGTCAGTGAGCCTAGCATACTCTTCAGTGAGCCTAGCATACTGTTCAGTGAGTGCAGCATACTGTTCAGTGAGAGCCCAACATACAGCTCAGAGAGCTTAGCATAAAGTTTAGTGAGCCTGACATAACTGGTCAGTGCTTAACATACTGTTCAGTGAGCCCAGCATACTGTTGAGTGAGCCTAGCATACTGCTCAATGAGCTTTGCATGTTGTTCAGTGAGCCTAGCATACTTTTCAGTGAGCTTTGCATATTGTTCAGTGAGCACATCATAACTGTCGGTGTTAAGCATACTGTTCAGTGAGCCTAACATACTTTTCAGCAAGTCTAGCATACTATTTAGTGAGTTTTTGGCATGCTATTCAATGAACATACTGTAAAGCAAGCCTAATGTAATGTTAAACCAGTCTAGCTTAATATTCAGAGAGCCTAGCACACAGTGTTCAGCAATTGTAGCATACTCTTTTAAAAGCCTGGCACAACGTCAAGCAAGCCTAGCATACTGTTCCATGAGCTGTGAATACTGTCAAGCAAGTCTAGCATACTGTTCATTGAGCTTTCCTGACTGCCTGCTGATCAAGCCTTGCATATGTTCAGTGAGCCAAGCATACTGTTTAGTGAGCCTAGCATAGTGTTTAGTAAGCCTAGTATTTCTCAAGACATGGCTGAAAACACAAACACCAGTAGGTAGAGCAGCAGTAATAAAATCATTGATTCTATCTTTGAAAAAAAAAAATTTACTTGTGGATCCGTTTTAATCTAATCCATCCGACAGGAAAATAAATACAACAAATATTTTTTCCAAGTTCATATGGGAATAAAAAAAATGATAAGTAAAAAGACAGTAATCTGTTCACAGAATTCAAAAGGGAGGGATGGGTATTGTGAAGAGTGAACTATATTTGCAAACACTATAAATGGATTCAAAGACTGAGGTCTCAAACTCCAAAAAAAAAAAAAAAAGAAAACTTCAAATTAGCTCAAAAAGATTCCTTTCGCAAGAAATGATTGTAAATTACTGTTGGGGATGTGTGTGTGTGTGTGTGTGTGTGTGTGTGTGTGTGTGTGAAAAAAATATAAAACTGTTGATCATAGTAAATTCTTAAAGTATCAATCATTGTAAATTCTTAAAGTACCAACTGTTTGAAAGAAATAGGAATAAAGATGGGGTTTTTTCAAAGAATGTGTGGCCAGCATTACTCCATGAAATATTACATGATAGAAAATGGTACAAGAATTAGAAATATCATTTGTGACATTTGCACGAAGTTCAGACAATTTTTATAGAGTGTAAAAATTAAAATGTCCTTTGAAATTCTCATGGGTAGAGAAAAAAAAAAAACAGAACAAAATCCAACATTAAGTCCATTGTAAAATCAGAAGAGAAAACAAATGAAGGGCATAAAACTAAAATGGTTTCAAAGAAGAATATGCTATGGAGTGCTAGTGACAAACATTATCTTAAAGACTGTGAGCTTTGCGTTCAGTGACATGTGAAATTTGTGAATACAAATTTGAATAATCTATTCAGTACAGGCCAAAGCCCCAAACTGAAGAGGGCAACATATATAGCAAAGGAATCAAAAGTATGATGAGAATTGCTTCAGCATGACTCTTTCTTTCTTTCTGCGTATGCAGGCTGATACTCCTGCAGACAGTCCCTGTATAGACAGGCAGTGGAGTTTTGTGTGTATATGACTGTTTTTTTTATCCTGCCATTAAGGCAGCCATACTCCACCTTCGCGGAAGGTGCATGCTATGTGTAATATGTCATCCATACGAACAGCAAACTGGTCTTCTCTTCCGAAAGTTGGTGGTGGGATTTTACATGTGTGCAAGATGTTGTGCGTGCATTCACACATGGAACCTCAGTTTATAGTCTCATTCAAAGGACTGTATGGGGAATGGAGTCAGAACCAATGTTAACTCCGCGGGAAAAATCCCCCTGTACTGAAACGGCCCGGTGGAGATGCCAACCCACAACCCCCCAGGATCTCTACTAACTGAGCTATTCCAGCCCCCAGCAAGACTCTGTTATATCAAATTTCATACGTGCTTGCGTAAAAACAAAAAACAATGAAAAACAATTTGTAACTGTAAACATGCTAGGATGTTGCTGTACGTAATCTTGTCAAAGTTTCACAGATAGATGTTGCCAGTTTTAAATATGTGGCTTCATTTCTTGACAATAGCATACTGAATTAAAAGTTGTATGGATTTTTCAAATATTTTCATATGATATCAAATTTGTTTAGCAATCCATGTAACTTGTGGACAGGGAAAAAGTCTGAAACATTATGTACTCAGCTGTCAATATTCCCTTGGCTTCAGGACAGAATTACAATACATTATTTGAGAAAAATATGAAAAGTGCCTAAGATTAAAATTTGAATATTGAATCCAAACTGATACATCTTTGTATTCTATTACCTGACCCACATTACCACTTTAATGCAAAGACTTTGGAAGATCTGTTTCTGCTTTGTTTGGAATGGTAAACAGGATATGGTCAGCAGAGGATAACGATAAAAACTGTAAAATAAGGTGGTCTGAACACGCCTGAGATCAGAAAATGTATATATGATTTGAAACTTTAATAGATGAAAGAAACAAAAAAAGGAACTGCAAAAAAAAAAAAAAAAAAAAAAAAAAAAAAAAAAAAACCAGTCATAACTGGAGGAATGTTGTAACCAAAACTTAACCATTTATTGAATAACTTGAAAATTATGGACCACAGTTACCTGCAAATATGAATTCAAATTTATTTTGGACTCCTGTTTCTAAGGCCTATGTTTGGACTCATGTGTTCAAGGCCTGCAAAGGATTTTGTTTCTGTGTTGAACATCAGACAGTGAATGAACTACTTGCAGAACTTGCCTTACATAAAATCAACCCAAGTACTGAAAAAATAAATTGGAACTGACAGAAAAGAAAAATTTGCATTGAAGCATTTTCTGGAATGGAGAATTCATGACATACAAAGTACTTGCATCCAAAATCAATAATAACATTAATTTTCTAATTTAAAATCAATGGATTTGCTCCATGCAAAACTACGTAAAATGAATTGCAGTTAAATTACTTAGTGGTAATGATAACATTTATGACTTACTAAAAGTGTTAAACATTAATTTCAAGGTAAACAGAGGAGCTAAAAAAAAATATTATGAAACTCTAAATTTTGATGAGCGTTGGTTAAATTGTGTGCAAAATGGAACAAAACCTGAAGTCTGAAATTCGTGGTAAGAAGGTATTCTCCAAACTCATGAAACAAATGACATCAAATAAAAATTGTTTCAAATTGAACTGAACATACAATAAATTATTTGGTATGAACTTTATTTAAATGCTGTGAGACTATCAAAGCACAACAAACTGTACATTTTGCAATGAAGAAAGAGATTTGGTTGATCATTGTGTTTGGTGATGAAGTCAAGGAAACCTGTTGAGCATTTACTCACTAAAAAAATGCAGAAATCTTTTCAGTCTTAAGATTGCTCATGAAATTGTCATTTGGGAATGGACCACCAGATAAAGACAGAGACCATATTTGAATTGATTATAAAGCTTGCAAAGAGCTGTATTTATAAATGCAAAATAAAACAAAATGTGCCAATTGTTTCTGGTTTCAAGGTAAGCAAAGCTACAGATTTGAAACTGAACTGGATAATGCCAAAGTGAAAAACAGCCAAAACAATTTTGAGACTGCATGGAACAACTACACATCATGCTTTTTCAGTCAGAGATATAACATCTGACCTGCATTTTTCTTTCTCTCCTGCGCCCCCCCCCCCCCCCCCACCCCTACCCCCCACCCCCCACCCTTTTCTTTCTCTCCTGCACCCCCCCCCCCCCCCCCCCCACCCCTACCCCCCACCCCCATCCCCATCTCCCCAATGTATCCAGTCTTACATTCTTTCTTGTTTGTGTGTAAATGTGTTGAGCAAATATGTATGGAGAAAAAATGTGCATGCACTTATTTGTTGTCTGACCTCACAGACTGTACATTAATATATGCTGTGTTGTTTGTTGAATATGTTTTTGTGTGCATGTTTTGTTTGTTTGTTTGTTTAATCTTCATATAAAGTTTTCTTTTAAGTATTCAGAAAACAGTCTATGGAGGTAATTCAAAGTATTTGATCTAAATGCGAGGAACATTTTTTTTTTTTAATAGATGCAGCATATATAAATTGAAACTAAATACTTGATTGCTTATTAATTAATTAAAGGTCAGACAAAATTGAAAAATATATGCATTCACTGAAATGCAAAAGGATTCATTATGAAAGAAAGTGGCTCTGGTACAAAAAAAAAACTAACTGAAAAATTAAGGACATTCACAGTAATAGATGCTATTTACACAAGACAGTGTGAATATGCAATATTCAGCTTGCCTTTTGTCAAGTTTTCTGAAACCAGAATGGCTTAAATAATGATGAGACATGTCTGCACAAATTCATATGTTAATATGCCTTGAGTATATTCTTTTTAATCTCAGTTGTTCATAACATGCCTAAATATCAGTATTCATTTCCAGTCCATGTGTATGGTAAAGTGGACTTTAAAAGTGTTTGCCACATTCATTACGAAAAGATCACCCATGACCATTTCTTAGGTTTAAGAAAAAAGACTGTAATGTACTGGTTCTTACATATGAAATTTTATGTGTAAAATTGATACTGTTTCTGCATGCAGATGGTAAAAGTGATATGTGTTATATCTGTCAGGGTTCACTGACATTGTTACTTGAGCCCGCACATGTTATAGATTGGTCTACTGGAGGCGACTCCTGTTTGAACTTCTGCGTGTGCAGACTGATTATGTCCCTTGTTCAATGCATCTAGCGTAGAAGCTTCAGAGACAATATTCCGTCTGTGTGTGCTAGTGTGAGCCAGCGAACATTTTCCTCTCACATCACATGCGTGTGCATGCGTCAGTGGATATCTGTGTGACAGCACAGCTTGGGAAAGGGTAGGGAGATATCTTGAACTCTTAAATGTTTTCCGTGGAAGTGGGGAAATTGGTTCACACATCAGCCTCACTGTGAATGTCCAATCATAGTTTTCCATGCATTAGCTTCACATTGAATTATCCAATCATAGCCAAGTTTACAGTAAAGCAGGCTGGGGGTTAGGTGAATTGTTGCTCAGTGTTATTTTGCAGCTGTTTCAGAGTGGAAGTCTCTGATGGTTTGTGTTCTGTTCTTCTATGTTGGGAAGTCCCAGGGAATCCTCTTAGTAACCTCGTGTTCTGGGTTCTGACTTAGGAATTAGCGGAGCTGCCTTGAGTCTGGAGGGGACTAATTCTGTGTTTCTGTGTAGTATTCTTCTCGCTGTTGGAGGTACAGTGGAAGGACTGTCATTGCTGTAACTTGTGAAACTGCAAGTAGCCTAGGTTTTGCCGGAGCTGCACTGGAGAAGTGGAGTGACTCGTGCACGTAAATTTATTTGGTACCAGTGTCTTCCCGGAGCTACTGTGCGATTGGAAAACCTGGTGAACGCGCTGCATTCTTGTTGGGACTGTAACCTGTGTTCCCGAAACCCTGGTGGGGTGAAGACTTGGTTGCTGTAGTTGCCTGCCGTGGACGTGCCAGTCTGGGGATGGCCTTGGTGGTGCTGGACAACCCGTCTCGGAGTTGATCTGGACTCTTTTTTGTTCAAGATGTCTCCCTGTACTCCTGCCTTAGCTGCTGACCGGATCCCTGTGTGAGGAGTGGCACAGCGTGGGCTACTGTTCCTGTTGCTGCAACAGTTCCAAGTAGTACATGTGAATGTTTACGACAAAAAGGGGCTGTGTTTGAGGTAACAGTGTTGGACATTATTTCCAGATTCAAGAGAGGGAGCCATCGTTCATCGGTCGTGGAGTGGACTACCCAGTGTGTGACAGACACCAGCAGAAAATCCTTAGTGACTTTAAATTTATTTAGTTAATATCATTGCACAGTTGGTTAGTGGTGGTTAATTAGTCATTGCTTGTATCGCGAGCTGCACAGGTTTTCAAGATAAATTTTGTCTTTTTTGTGTGGTGGCAAGAGGCATTTAGATAAACATTTCTTACATTTGGATAACTTGGTTGGGCCGTTCTGTGCGAGTGTTATAGCACCCAGTTATTGGATTATCAAGTGGTCATGCATGCTTTAAGTGCCTAGTTGCTGGAATGTAACCCGGTTTAGCTAATCTTGAAAGTATGCATCACGGAATTGTAGTTTGGGGCATTCTACATTAGTCACTGGTCTGTCATTGTGTTACAGAATTGTTGTTTTGGGCATTCTATATTAGTCATCGGTCTGTCATTTTGTCAGAGTTCATTCCCTGGTTGCTGGCTTGTGTGTGAGCCTGTAAGTGAATTTGTTGAGTAGATCTCAGGTTCACGGTGTCCTGTTGGGCCAATAGCCAAGGTGTTATCGGTCATGTGGGTTATATCGCATGGTAGCGATGCATCACACCAGGCTGGGCACATTGGGATTTGACCCAAACTAAGTTCAGTCATTAATTAATTTCATAACCTTATGTTAGTTTTGTTGTGCAGGAGGGGTGTGACTAGAAATCTGTGTGCAAATTGTGTCAAGGGGTTGAATGTTTGAGTTCGAGAGAGAGTGATCGTGTGGGTAGTGAGCAGAATATTCAATGTTATGGACCCCGGTGCTGTGGTTTGAATGAAATTATATGTGTGTGAACTGGTCATCTGTTTCTGGTCTGCTTATTTGAGTCGGGGCGTCAGGTATTGTAGGTCTGTAAGTCTTGTCTGTCCTTCCTTAGCTGGTTCAGGTCTTAGCAAGCCTGATAATGTCATGATTTAGTCAATTATGTGTGATGTTAGTTTTTTCTTTTTTTTTTCTTTTAAATAAAAAGTGGTTGTAGACTAGGTGGGAAAAAACTACCTTAATTTCCATGCTGTAAAGTGCTTGCTATATAAGCCACTCCCTCCAAATAATAAAACAAATTCAGAGAAAACATCATATTGGCAGCAACCTGTTGATTAGTCACAAGAAAATGGTTGTGAAACCTAAAATATGAATAAAGAGGTGCAACACAGTATGAACAGGGCTTGTGTATTCTGATGATTGAAAAGCACAAAACATGTGTGTTCATCACATGCTTTAGCCATCTATGTCCCTGAAACTACTGATGATTCAGCAACATTTTTTTTACATGAAGATGCTTGGAGTAAGAGCAAAAACTAATCTGATGGGATGGTTTTTGCAGGGAAAATAAACTAATTTTTACAAATGGCAGAAAGTGAAGCTTTGCCAGGAATAGCCAGTGATAGGAGTAGTGTTGGTGCAAATTTAACAGAAAAACCAAAATTAGTAACAAAATGATGGAAGTGATTTATTGTGAACTTTGCAAAGAAATGGATTTTTTCTTTGACAAAAAAATTTGGAGATCAACATTGACAAAGCTGACTTCATCAAGTTTCAAATCTTTGCCAGATGCAGACTTTTGAAGCTGGTGACAAAGCCATGTCAGTGTGAATGTCAAATTGCAGGCGAACCAAACAAAGTAGGCAGATTTCAAACATTGGTTCTTAGTTTAAAAAAAAAAATCCATAGATAGCTTGCTACCAGTGTTGTAGCTGCAAGGGTGAGAGTAGGAAAAAAAAACACACTGGCTTAAAGCCCAGAAATTACATAATTTCTAATGTCTCATAACAAAGGTAAACATTACTAATTGTCCTGTTCGTCTGATATTATGGCAAGAAGTTATAAGCTTTTACATATGAGCTCCCTTGGACACATTTCTAAACTAGTGCATGAATAAAAATTCACAGATTATTTACCTGTTTTATATTTTTTTTCCATTAAACGTCAGAATTTTTTTTTTAATGACATCCCTCAACCCCTCTTTCTCTTCCCTACCATTCCTCTGATTTGTTGATGGTATGTGGTCATCCTGGAGACTCGCCACTGGTTTGTTTCTGTCTCCCAGATATCACAGGGGGAAGGACAGGCACAGTATTCCGACTGCCCCTCAGGACACAGGAGAAGGCTTACATTCAGCCATCATCAGAGTCGATGAGTCCTGTACAGACAGGGCACAAGTCAAAGATCAGGCAGCCTGCAGTGTCCATGGAAGAGATAGACCATCTCCTGCGCCAGTTTCATCATGGGATTGGGGAATCCCTTCTCTTCTTGAGCCACGTGAAGAAGGTGTCTGTCTACACAGCCCATCAAAATGGAACTTTTGAACTGGACTATCAGACACAGATTTCAGCAGATGAAAGCAACTCCAAAACACTGCAGGACTTTAGTCAGCATGTACAGGGAGAGGCCAGGAAACTGAAAAGGGGAACTGGTCCTCCCCGACTGCAGGACTTTGCTGCCAAAGAAACAGTGGTGCTCTGTCATCTGTCAGATTCAGAAGACAAGCAGGAAGACTGGTTGGTGGTACACAAATTTGGCCTGATGGACAGTGACAGCATACCTCCCTGTTTGCAGTCTGCCCAAGCCGTGATGAAATACAGACTGCTGCCTCAAGGGGGTGTGGCTGTCTGCCTGTCTGCACACCATCAGCAGTCACAGCGTCAGACTGTTGACCAGTCACACCAGCTCTCCCACAGTCAGCAGCATGACATCAGTGCAAGTACCTCTGATAGTGACTTGCATGTTGGAGGCAGTGAAGGAAATCATCCTAAAAGGATTAACACCAGAGAGCAGAGAGCAGAGTCATAGGAGGTATACCACAGCAATGTGAAAGCAGTTCTCTGTCAGGGACTCCTACGCAACAGAGAGTATTTCATGCTTTCTGTATGCTGCCTTTGCCTGTATCAACAGGCCTGCCTGTTCATGTGAATGCTCGCTTTGCTCTGGATCATGAGACACGCAGTAACTTGTTCTCACGTCCTGGCAAAGATCACACCACCTGGAACACATTGCTGGCCAATTCTATCATAGTACCAGCTTACATCAGAGCTCTTTGTGAGGTCACCTCTCTATGCTTCTCATCAGAAAGGGAATCTATCAGTGCCATTTCAGGATCACCTCAAAAGTCTGGAAGGAGGAGCTTACCCCAGATACACAGTATGGCAGCGAGTCATGAACATGTCAGTATCAATTCAAGTAGAGACCTGCACTGGAAACTTGAACATTACAGCAGCTTCTTCCCACAGCATCAGGATCATGTGGACGCTTTCTGGAATCATCTGGTGACATCATTCTACAGACAACTGGCAGAAACAGAAGCTGAGGTGTTTCCTTCAGTGAGAAAAGATTTGAAGTGCCTGCTATGGGTTCCAGCTGCAAGATCTGATGGATTTCCTGGATACTTTTGGAACCAAGATAGCCGCAGGCTGATGGACATAATGATGAAACTCAACATGAACATCCTGCAGAGCCCTTTCAGAATTTATGAGTCATTCATCAAGAGTGAGGTGTCCACAGTCAAACAGGTTGAGAGAACAACAGTGATAGAATTTCTGCAGTCATGTCATCAGCCTGAAGCAGGTACTTGCAGACTCAAGAACCTTCCACAACCTGTAGAAAACACATTGTTTGAAGTTGTGGAAAATGTCTTTGAAGTCTTCAGGTTCATTCAGGATAAAGAAAAGTCCACTGATCTAAGAAATGTACCCCTAAGTCTGAGAAGCTCAGGAAAGCTTCACTATTTCAGTTCTGAAAACCCAACCATTGTTTCTAGATATTGTGACTTGCTGCCACAATCAAGTGAACATTTTCTGCACAAAAAGTTGCTGGAACTTACTCCTGATTTCATTCATGGTCAAGATTATCTGAAAAAATTGGACATCATAAACTTTTGGTAAGTTTTTGCCGAGCACACTGCCTCAGGAAGTGTTTGGTTGTGGGCAAATCATTCAACAAAATGAGCTGCCCTTCCCCCTTGATGATGCTACACTGTCAAAAAAAGAATGGATCACACGTCTGTGGGAGTTTCTTGACAGTCAAAGACCAGCTGGTCAGATACTGGACAGTGTGTTGGATGACTGGAGTCTACTTCCATCTGGGAAAGATACAGAAGCTGTTCTCTTTCCTCTGAAAAAGAAGGATGAAGTTGTCCATATTCTGAAGGAATCCATGGGTGACTGCTCCTCAGTGATGGATGAACTTGGCTACAGTTTGGGAATGGATGAACAGTATGTCAACCAGTGCCTTGGGAAACTGACTCCCTCTCTCACATACTGTGCACAGACTTACTGCCCACTGCTTGTGTGGCCACACAAATTGTGGCTTCTGTCCGAAACCCAAAGGGACTGCTCACAGCCCTCACTCATGAAAGACTGCAAACACACAGCTTGTCTGCAGCAGAGGCACGGAGTGTCTTGGAATTCTTCTACAAAAAACTTGGAGCATTTCATTCATCAGTGATGCTTTTCTTACCACTTTTTGAGAGACCTGATGGTGCCTTGATATCACTGAGAAACACAGGCAGGGTTCTTTGTCTGCCACAGTCTGTACATCTGACAGGTTTGAATGTCTGGTCATGCAGAAAGAACATTGTCTTGGTGAAGACCAATCCAAGCCTGCTGGAACTGTATGAATTATTGAATATAGAGACACCAACCACATCAGAGTTCTACTTTAAACACCTTCTTCCTGGCATTAGAGATCTTCCAAGAGAAGCCATTCCAGTGCACATGAAGTACATCAGAGACTCTCTTTTGCCAGTCAGTGAGTCAAATCTGCTTGATTCACTTTGTCAAACCCAGTTATCATTGGATGTGATGGAACTCTGTGCAGAGCTTCAGAATTCTACAATCCTGACTGCAAGGTCTTCAAGGTCATGTTGACAAAAGGCCTGTTTCCTCCAGCACCCTATGATGATGAAGAGTGGAAAGCATTTCTGAAGAAAACTGGACTGGTTTGCACTGTGTCAGAAGCTATGTTTCTGAGATTTGTCAGACAGGTAGAAGAAGCTGGAAAAAAGGAAGTTTCAGAGAGAGTCAGAGAGCAGTCCTGTGAACTTTCATGTTATCTGAAAGAATCATATCATCTGCAAAGTGAGTCATTTCTGAGGCAGCTGAAAGACATCAGATTCCTCTTGCCTCTGCGGCAGCATGAGATGAGATCTGGAAAGCACTTGGCTTCAGTCTACCCTGCGTTCACCCCTCCTACATCACTGATATCATTTTCAGAGGGTCTGTCTGCACGCTGGGTGTTTGAAGTGTGGACTACCAGCTGTCTTTACTCTGCTAATTTAGATCCCTTCAAAATTCAGTCACTGGAAGCTTGACATGGATGACTGGATTGGATTCGAACGCCAACCTTCAAAGGAACTTGTGATCAGACATGTGAAGAACATATGTCAGTCTCTTGGTGTGAAAAGACAAGATGGCTCATTACCTCTGACAGCAGCATTTGAGGAATCTACTCTTGAGGTTGTCGAACAGATCATGGAAGCATTGTATACACATCTGACAAAAAGGTTTGAAGATGGTGATCTACAAGACTTACATGAAGTCTCCATTATATTGGACAGAAAGAACAAAAGCATGTTCACAGGACAGCAAGTCGTCATCAAGATTCTGCCAGATCAGACTGTAGAAGGTTATGTCATGAGAGCTCCAGAGGCTCTAGGCAGATTCTTCCCCTTGTTCAGACGACTTGGTGCCTGTGAAAAAGTGAGCATTGACCATTATGCAAGAGCTTCAGAGGAACTCCACATGCTATATTCAGATATGTTTCTGAATCCAAATGATCTGAAGTTAGTTAAGAGAATTGTTCACTGTTTTGTTTACGCATTTGAAATCTGACCAGAGTACTCCTACAAGACCTACCCTGTACCTTCCTGCAGAAGACATCAGCAAGTTGCAAGAGGATGTTCCACAAGTGAGACTGATTGATTCGAGGAAGATTCTTCTGGAAGTGAACTGTAGTCAACAGTGTCGAATCAAAGTCCCTATGAAAAATCTTGCTGTTTTTGTGAGCTTTTCCAGACTGGGTCTGGAGAATTATGATTTGCAACGAGATGCTCGGCTTCTTCCAGAGTCTTTCAGATGAAAGAATGGCATGAAGTGGTGAGAGAAACCTTGACAGAATCCTGCAGGACTCTTGCAGAGGAGGATGGTCACACTCGTGTATTGACCAATCAGCTCCGCTCAGAAACATGTGCAGATGTGTTGTAAAGCGCATTGTCAATCATGAAAAGCTCAAGAAAGGCCAAAAGTACACAGAAGATGATGCCAAGAAGATTGAGGAAGGTTTGAAGAAAGTGATTGTATTAAAGGTTGAAAAGCTGCAGTCAGTCTTGAAATGGGATGGGTGTCAGCTACCAGACTCAGCAAAAGATAAAATCTGCTTTGTTACCAAGGATGTCAAAGACTCTGGAAATGGACAAATTGTCAGCAGGGTTTCCCTGTACATTAACTCCAATCAACAAAGCGGCATCACATTTAGAGACAGGAAGTGTAGGCGCTACGCTCAGAAAGCAATCTTATGGGCCGTTGGATACAGTCTTGATAAATACTTGCTGGATATTTGTTTGGAGGATCTGTCTGACGCAGAACAGCAACTAGATGAGGAAGATGTCACCCCATATCACATCCAGAGGCAAACAACAGTATTTCCCCCTCCTGGATCTTTTGTTCCTGATGAAATGCACTGCCTTTTGGATCAAGATGTGTATGAATACAAGTTTAGTGAATGTGTTGCTTATGAACTGTATGATCCACTCCTGGACTCCCCAAGAACCGACTCTCAGGATGCTGCTGAAGACACAGAAGAAGCAACAGCAGAAGAAGAGCAGGAGGAGAGCACACAAACTTCTGACTGCAGTACCACTGATCAAACCAACAAGAAGAAACCAGTCTACATCTTCGCTCAAGTCAGAGAAGTTTTACATCCGTCTGCTAGTGAAGAATCTGATGTGAGGACCCACCTGATGCTGTTGCGATATGTCATCAACATTGGAGAAGAGGAGACAAAAGAGGTGGGTGACTGGTTGACATGAGCTAGAAACAAGTCATGTTTATAGCCCAGCCGACTATTAAGGCCACATCAGGGCTGCTAGAACTAAATGCACCAAAGTCCTGGCTGCCACGGATTGTGGTTAGAGTCACAAATTGCAAACTGGGAGGCAGTAGGCTTCATTCCCTTCACAGCTATTTCTTTGTAGGATTTTTCAGCCCCAATTGGTATCTACCCAGAGTTGAGTTTGCTATGGATTCAAATGGGAAGACTGGAACTATGCGGTTGAGTTGGTGAGAGCTTTACTCAAATTTCTGTAACAACACCGCAGGTATCAGTAAATTCTGTAGCCTGGATGATGCCTGGATATGCTATGAAAGAAAGTGTAGATTACAGCCCTGTCATGTAGTCTCTGACCAGAACTGAACTCCATAATATCATCATCATGATTATCATCATCATCAATTAGCGTAAAAAAGAAAAGTCTCAAGTTCTGTGGGCAGTCAGTTTTGATTTTCTCTCCATGTCTGTATGGTCAAGGTCATCAGTACTGGCAAGTTTAAAGCGACTGTCAATGGACGGATGCAGTAGCGGCCTGCGGAAGAGAATCCTAACTCACTCTGACTCAGCATTAATTATTGTCATCTGCAAGGAGATTAGTTAGGGGACATTCTGCATATATTGGTTCATCAGAGGCACCGCTGAACACTACCAGAGTGACTTAGCAGGGCAGTGTCTCCTCTTGTGGGTCACCTCACTACAACTTGATAATGGTTGTTCTCTGTAGTTTGCTGATATCCAGGCTGTGGCAGGACAATCCAGGCTGTTGTTATGATGGGGAGGCAGAATGAATGGCATGGGAGTATTGTCACTGTGCAGAAGATGCACACACACACAAAGATGTGTAACAATGTAAAAAAAAAAAAAAAGTAAGTGCATGCACATGGACATAGCGAAATGGGGAAAGATATGCAATTGCTCTTCATTTATGTGAACACAGTAAAAGTAAATGAAATATTGACTAAGATATCCAATAAACATTTTAGTCCAGCATAACTGATCACTTTTTGAATTGATGCGAAAGAGACTGAGTCAATATCTGAGCATGCCATTGCTCTTCCATGGACTGAAAAGTATAGCTCTAGTGGTTGATGACCAGCTCTTCTTGATCATAACACATGACAGTTCCATCTTGTTCTTGTAGTTGGACTGCACAAAAATGCCACTGTGAGTTGTCTGGCCCTTGAACTCTGCCAGTTCCTGTTGTTTTTTTTGTTTCCAAGACAAATGATACATGTTAGGTAGAACTGACAAATTCAGCAACTTACAGAGCAGCTTGGTGTTGCAATGACTGCAAGAAATATTGAATTTATAAACAAGCACAGAGAAGCATTTATTATTTCCCATTCACCTACTCAAGCACATACTGTCAGTTAGGCAGAATTATCTACCACTGCAGATATGAAGGCTTATCATCCCCCTATTTCTACAATCTAAGACATAAGAGCAAGCTTTGTTTATAATTCAATATATATATATATATGTATGTTATTGTTATTATTATAGTATTATAGTAGTTTTCAGGTTATAGCCAGTATTTTATTTAAATTCGTTTTTGTGCACATTGTTTCTCTGAACTAAAACACTCTGTATACGGCCACAGTTAACGTGTGATTGAATTTTAACACCAAACTCATTTTTCTTCAAATTCTTCTTTTTCTTTCAATGCAGTTGAATTGCTGCAATTTTGTTTTAAAGAAAAAGAAAAACCTAACCAGTTTGCTGCATATTTTTGCAATGGTTAAAAAATTAATTTGTGGTATTCCTTTAAAAAAAACACAATACCAAATTGCTTTTACTGAATCTTTTTTGTTGCTGTTTTTGTCGCAAGCTCCAAATTAAATTTGGACCTCAGACCTACAACCTTACATTATAATGTCTTGGTGTCTGTTGAAATGCTGGTAGTTTCCTTTTCCATACAAAGGCAAGGTTGAGCATGTGTATGAAAAGCAGAGTTGGGTGCAGTCAGGTCCAACAGAGAAAACAAGTCTATTCAACTCATGCTGTGTATAATCCATCTGAACACAAAGGGGCCAAATCAGGCCCATCAGAAAACTTTATTATCAAGCTTCATGATGAAGTCATGGTTCAAGCTGCTTGTGTAAAGCATTAGTGAACCTTTAACGTCAGGTCACTAATTCTGATTTGCCTGAAACAGGTTCAAGCCATTGAGCTGTACAAGTTCATCAGACCTTCCCTCAACGTCGTCGTTCCATTTACAGGGGGGACACTACTCAGCCACCATCTGCCTTCTCAGAGTCTGACAAAGGAGATGACTGAAGAAAGTTCTGGCAGACATACGACACCAGCTACAGGAAATCTGGTGTAACTTCACCGATGAAAGTCGTGGACGAGCGGTGAAACGCCTTGTGTTGAAATGGCACCCAGACAAAAATCCTGGGAGGGAGGAATTTTGTACAAAGGTGTTTCAACAGATCCAGCATTATGTTCATCTTCTAGAGCAGGGCAGACAACTCCCTTCAAGTGATGATGAAGATGATGATGACATTGTTGCCAGCTACACACCATCTCACAGGTCATACCATCGAAGATCTCGTTTTCGCGGCGGACATTTTTATGATTTCTCCAGCTACTTTTTTGACAACATATTCTCCAGGGGTCAGGCCTATTCAGAGTCTAACAGAAGCTTCAGTGGTGGCAGTGGTGGATGGCGTGGGGCCTCATTTTCTTTTTTCTACAGCACATCAGGATCTCCCTATGCTAACCCCCAACCAGAGGAGGGCAAGCGGTGGATGCGTCAAGCCAAGCAGGACCTGAAGGCAGCCAGACTGACATTAAGTCAGGGGGGTGAGGGACTCTACAACTGGGCATGTTATCACGCTCACCAGGTAATGTGTGTTCTGTCTTTCTCCTAAGTCATTATTTTGTATGCATAAATAGGTATGTGGCTGAGAATCAGCTGGCTAGATTTTGTAAATCAGGTTCTGGGTTAAGGTAAAAATTCACAGAAAAATAAACAACCAAAGAAATTAATTATCAGACTTTCCAACATAGATGGGAGACATTATTTTTCAGGGACAACAATTTGTATGATGTAAAAGTATATAGATCACATCTCAGCTCATTGACTGGTACTTATAAATGTGCTCATCACTGAGAGACCATCCTCCTATTGATGGAATAGGGCAGCCATGTTACCAGTTGTACATTGATCTGTCATCAATAAGACTCGACAGTTTAGGGGCTAAGAGGTTATGAAAGGTTGACAAGCTAGACAGTTGGACTGAAGTAAACTTGGGAAGGTGTGTTTGTGTGGGAAACAGCCTGAAGACTTGCGATATTAAAATGGAATGTCTGGAAATCTGATGTGCATATGCCAGGGTCAGATCAGTTATGTGAGTGGAAGGAAGTGAAATGGAGGGAGGGTGGAGTGCGTAGTGCATTTCCAAAGGGTTTATGAAGGTCCTGCTCTAATGGAGTGGGGGTGGGGGACTGTCAAAATCACATTTTTGCCAGCCAGGGAGGGGTGGGTGGATGTGTGTCCAGTAACCCTGTCCACCTTTTAAAAAGATTAGCGGCAACAAGTACCCACTTCAGAATACACCATCAGCATCTTGTTATTGTTTCTGATTGTTGCACAGTTTGATAATTTTGTGTTCAAAATTCTGTCTGCCATCTTGTCCACTAATGCACCTAACATCTTTGCCATTGGCACTCTGCTCTTCTCTTTTCTAACTTCCTTTCTTTCCTGGTTACACATGTAAATAGGGACTGTGCAGAATTGTATTTGATTTCACTTTATGTGTATATATTGTCTTTGTGGGACATTAATGCACTACTTCTACTGTTGTAATGCACTGTGGGGGTGGGGTGGGAGAGGAGGATGGGAGGGGATCACAAACCATGCATTGAAAAACAGTTGTCTGAATTCAGGGGGTAAAGAGCACAGAAAATTACAATGTTGTGAATAATTAATACATGAAGAGAAACATAAGTATGAATGTGAATCGTGTAAGGAGGCTATACAGGTAAATAAATACTTTTTGGGGAAAAGGCATGTTACTAAAGCAATTTTCATACCATGCATAAAATGATCTGTGTAACTGCATGTACAGTCATTTGTATATGGAGGAACTATATATTGGTAGTCTCTGAGTACTTTGGCCTGATGGATGCACTCCTAGATGTTTTACAAGGATTTTCTTCACCCACAAATGAAGAAATGATTTGGTAAAATAATGAAAAGAAATGATTAAAGGAATGTATACTGATCCATCATATCCAGATGGATGGACATTTAAAAATCAACTAGTTTAGCCATTTCACATGTAAGTGCACTAAAACATAGTTGTCTGTCATATTAAATCACACACAGTAAGAAGATAAATTTGCAACTGAGCTGTTAAGTGACTGCCAAGCCACAACTGGCAAACCCCCTGACTACAGCAAATCATGTAAAATGGCTAATTACATGTACAGTTATTTTGTGTACCTGTTTGTACAGCCATTTTCATACCATGCATAAAATGATCTGTGTAACTGCATGTACAGTCATTTGTATATGGGGGAACTATATATTGGTAGACTCTGAGTGCTTTGGCCTGATGGATGCGCTCCTAATGTTTTACAAAGCTTTTCTTCACCCACAAGTCAAGCAGTTTGGACTGCATAACACATTCGCTGGAAAATAGTTTAAGTCCATCTCAAGACAACATCTAGTTTTCCTTTGTTTTGGAGTCAGAAAGAGCTGATCACTTTATTTCTTCAGTGTAGAATCATGAACTGATTTATTCTCAGATTTAGGGCAGACACTGAATTTACCGGTGTCCTGTTGCGTTCTCTGATCTGAATTGTGTGTCCAGCAAAAGTAGGTCAAGAGACAAGAACAAATTTGTTAATATGAGAAGACAAGAATGGCTTGCAAAAGGGGTGCAAATAAATTATGGTCTGTCATTAATTATGACCTCTCACTGTTACCATGCTTTGCCTCTAGACCCTTAGAGTTCTTATGACAAAGTCCAAATCTTCACACACACACACACACACACACACACACATGGAGCGAGAGAGTGGGAATATTGACATCTGAGCCATTTCAATATCACAGACACACACATACATAAGTGTGCGCAAATGCACACTGACACATACAGGTGATTCAGAAGAAAGCGAACTGGCCAGCTGAGAGCTGAGCAAGTACAGCATCACTTTCCAGACACAACTCGGCTGGCCACTGCACCACAGTTCCTCACATAGTACCCCCCCCCCCCCCCCCCTTGCCCCCCCTCCTTCTCTATGATGCCTTGTGCTGCATACAGGATGCTGACATTGTCTAAATGTGCATCATAGGAACTGTGACAGCATTATTAGTCTTATTTCATGTAAAATATGTGATGATTTATTGTAATTTCATTTTGTATTTTTTTGGTTACTACGTATTTCCTTCATGTTGGCAGCAATGTACAATTTAGGAAGCATTCCTCCATTTTGTGTGTGTGTGTGTGTGTGTGTGTGTGTGTGTGTGTGTGTGTGTGTGTGTGTGTGTTCTGTAGACGTCTATTATTGTTACATTGAGAAAGCCTTCCATTAGCTGCTTTACAACATATTCATTTTTTTTTTTTTATTCAATGCAAGTAATAAGCCCATAAAGTCTTACTTGGCTACATTGGCAAGATATGTCTTTGTGACACATCTTTGTTCTACATTTCATGATATGTTTATTTATATCTCCACCTCTGCTTGGTTAAATTGCATTAAAAGGTCAATATTCCTTGTAAAATATTGCATATTACTGATGGCGATTTATTTTATGGTATATTTATTTATATCTCTACCTCTGCTTGCTAAAATCACATTAAAAGGTCAGTTCTAAATTAAATGTAGCATGTTATTGATTACAATTCATTTTGTGTATATTCATATATAGCTCCACTTCTGCTAGGTAAAGGTCAGTTCCTAATGGAAAGTAGCATATTACTCATTACGATTTATGTTGTGAAACATTTATTTATATCACTACCTCTGCTTAGTAACAATCACATTAAAAGGTCAGTTCCTTATGAAATGTTGCATGTTATTGATTACAAATTGTATATGATTAAATCTGTCTTTAATCAGAGTATAATGCAGTAATTTATGTGATCACAGTTTTAAAGCTAACTTCAGATCATTATGATGGTATTGAAAATATTGCTGAAAATTCAATTGCAGACTTACAGCTGTTATAATCTGGTGGCGTCTTCTTTCAGAAGATGACAACAAAGGTCTTACCAGTATTTATCGTTCTATTAAGTTTGATAAATTTAATGGTTGTACTTGCCGAGAAAATGCTAAAAGTTTACCACAGACAAACTCACTCATACATGCAAGCACTAAGGCACACACACAGACAGACAACCCAGACTATATGATTACATAGACTCGATCAACTCTTGTGAGTCTTAAAGTGGTTACAACAGATTGTGAAAATGGATCCCGATGGATTTGTAATAAGTTTATATCAGTGGATGTGAAACAGATTTTTGATGAAATTTTAAAAAGACTAATCAGTGATGACGTTTGTGTTCTTTCAGACTGCTGAAAAAGCACTTAAAGCAGTTCTGTATCAGCGTGACGCCAATCATGAGATGAAATACAGCCATGATCTCTGCCAGCTTGCTTCCATGATTGGAGATGCAACATTCAACAAAGTGTGGATGCACTGCATAATGTGGCTCAGGCCCACACACGCATGCGTTACCCAGATTTGCTCGCCTTTCCCAAGATTCCTTCAGACATATATGACAGACAAGAGGCATGCCAAGCATGTGACCTGGCTGATCAGATCGTCAACCGAGCTCAGGAGCTGGTATGGAAATAATTCTATATGGGCCCAATTTCTTTATGATCATGTGTGCCTGATGTTGGTTTTATCTGTGAGCCTGAATTCTGTCATGCCCTATGTGCTCATATGTGCATTACCATGTGTGCCAATTTCTTAATTCTGTGTGCCCGATTTCTGTGTTGTCTGTGTGCCTGATCTTGGTACTATAGTGTCAGATTTTTGTGTTGTCTTATGAGCGTGGTTTCTGTATCATCCTGTGTGCCAGATTTCAGTATTATCCTGTATGCCTGATTTATGTATTGTCATGTGGGCCTGGTATGTGTGTCATCCTCTGTGCTCGAATTACCATTTTGTATCCCTGATTTGTTTATCGTTCGTAGTGCCTGATTTGTTTATTATTTTCAGTGCCTGATTTGTATATTATCCTGTGTCCCCAATTATCCTATTTATTTACCGATTTTGGTATTGTCATCTAATTTCGCCATTATCCTGTTTGCCCACAGAAATATCTTCTGTTTGATTTTGGTATTGTCTTGTGCACCTGATTTCAATATTATAGCCTTGAAATTTTGCATATATATCACTTTTAATGTTGTCTTTTGAAAATACAGAAACATTCCATACTTTTTCAAGCTAATAAAATGGCTGGACCTACTAATTTCTGCATTGTCCTATCAACCTTTGTGTGCAATTTTGGTATTATCCTTTGAGTATGATTTCTTTGTCATCCTGTGTGTCTGATCTGGGTATTATACTGAATATCCGATTTTGGTACTGTAAACTACCTTGTTAGCACCTAGTATCTAGTAAGCACCCACCCCCCACTTTTTGTTCAATATTGTGCAAAGGGTGTACTACCTTGTTAACACCCATCCCCCACTTTTCAATCTTGCTGTTGGCAATTTCATTTCCTTCCCTTTTTTTCACACGGATGCTATGGATTGGGAGGGAAGGGGAGGTTATGTCGGCCTAAATATGATGTAAACAGTTTCAATTGACTTCTTTCTAGATTGTGACAAAAAACTCTCTAGATAACGTTTTTTATTTCACAGTGAAAATTCATTCGGTTTCTTAAATGGGCTTCTGTCTTGGCTGTGTGATTGGAAACTCATAATGCCATGAAGCAAATCCTACGCTGCCAAGTTCAAGCTTGCAGCCTTGGATTTTTTTAGATCATTTCGCAGGAGGGAATGTTTCCCAAACTGCTCAAGAATTTGGGGTTGACAGAAATAGGATTTGAGAATGGAGAGAAAATAGAGATCACCTGTGTGCAGCATCAAACAGGAACAGAGAAAAGGAAACAAAGACTGCACCATGGGTGAGAAGTTCGCTCTGAAGAAGTTGATCAAGGTGTACTCGATTATCTTAATCAAGAACAAGCTGAGGGGAGAGTTGTGAGAAACAAGGACTAACAACAAAAGGCCATGGAACTGGTGGGCACTCAAAGACTGGAAGGATTCCTCGCTTCACCCATGTGGGTGAGGCGCTGGAAAAAATGGCATGGAATCTCCACCCGGTGAGGCACTTGCACCAATGAAAAGGTGCCTGGCGATTTTGAGCAACAGTTGTTAGAATTTTGTCGCAGTGTACTTTGGCTGAGGCATCGTCATTTGTATCCTTTGCTGTATATCCTCAACATGGACCAGACCATGGTCAGGTTCGTCATGTTGCCCAGCTGCACCAATGACATGAAAGGGGCAAAAGTGGTATGGACGAAGGCTGAAAAACGGGGATTCACCATAGCTTTGCTGGTGGCAGCAGATGGAACAAAGTTTCCAGCCTTTGTTATCTTTTGTGAGAGAAATGGGCAAATCCCTAACCGATTCCTGCTCCAGGTGCCAGACAATGTGCGTGTGACAGCAACAAGAAATGGGTGGATGACCCGAGAGTCACTGTTTCTGTGGATAGAAAGGGTTCTAGGTCACTCAGACCAACATCATCTGCTGGTACTAGATCATTACATGGTACACAGGATAGCTGAGGTGCGGGCTGCCATGGCTGCCCGGGACGTTGACCTTGTATTTGTTCCTGGGGGCTGCACCGCTCTCGCCCAACCCATGGACGTTAGCATAGTCAAGCCATTCAAGGATGCACTTCATGATTCCTGGGTGCAGTGGATGACCCAGCCCAGGCTCCTGACAGTAGCCAGCAACCTAAGGCAGCCATCATGGCAAGACGTCGTCACTTGGGTGGGCCAGGCATAGGGAAGAGTGGGTCAGGATACCATCAGCACATCATTTCTCCGATGTGCCATCTCCAACAGGCTGGATGGGTCTCAGGATGACCAGACACTGGAATGGTTCCCAGAACACATCCAGGTCAGTCTGCCCCACAGAGGTGACGGAGGGGATGGAGAAGACAGGGAGACAGAGGCAGATGAGTCTTCTGATGATGGGGAGGAAGAGGAAGTTGACTTTGGTGGACTGGAGCAAGAGGACTGAAGAAGCCAGCATCGACCTGCCTCATTTGCAGTTTGCCAGAAGTTGAATTTTCCTTTCGATCTGATGCAGAAATGTTTAGAAAGAGTGGGGGTTAGTTTCCGCCGAGGACATTGACGAACAAAGTACACAAGACACGATGCATTTCGACCTCTTGGGTCTTCTTCAAGTGAAAACAAAAAATGTAACATTTAACATTTAGGACAGTACAAACAAAGAACGAAGAGCGACTTATCTGATGTCCATGTGGTAAGCTGTGAAGAAATGCAATTTCTGTATTGTATCAAATGGTGTGTTGTTATATGTGCCAGATTTCTGAATTGTCCTGTGTACTCTTTTTCTGCATTATATCAAGTGCTATATTATTAAATGTGCCTGATTTCCTTGTTATATTGTTCCTGATTTCTGCACTGTCCTGTGTGCATGATTTTTGTAATGTTTGTCGGCTCCCTGTGCTGTTCCGTACGCCCATTTTCTTTACCATCCATTTACCCCCAATTTCTTTATTGTCCTGTGTACCTGACTTTGGTGTTGATCGGAGTGCCTGATTTCAGCATTGAAAAGTATAGTTAGTTTTTTCTTTGCTTAAAACTTTATTCCTGATTGATTGACAAAGTAAATAACAACCAAGTGTATTTCATTTCTACATCAGCTTTGAGTTTGGTCTGAAAGGCAGAATGTATTGAATGTTCAATTGCAACCAGCCACTGTGGCAAAGTGGTTAGTGTCGCAGAATCCCGGCTGGGAGGTCATGGGTTCGATTCCCATCAGAGTCGTGTGGAATTTTTCTGCCGGACCAGCTGCTACCCAGGATTGAGTTTGCTATGGGCTCAGTTGGGAAGACTGGGACCACACAGTTGAGTTTCATCCACTAGATAGATGCGTCTCTGAGAGTTGCTCAAATTTCTTGACCAACACTGCAGGTACATCTCTCTAGAATGGTTGGTGCTGGGATATATTATGAAATCAAGCATAGAGGACAGCCCTGTCATGCAGTCTCAGACCAGAATGGAAATTCACAGCACCATCTTCTTCATCCTCATTAATCAGCATTTTTAAAAAAAAGTCTCAAATTCTGCAGCCTTTCATGCCCTGCTCTCATGGTGACCTCAGTTTCGATATCTTCTCCACGTCTATGGCCTTGGTTTGATTCTGTCTGGGTCACCAGTCTGGGCAAATTTATGGGGCTGTCATTGGACAGACATGGTGGCGCCCTCTGGAGGGAGAGCTCACTCATGCTGGCTTCATGCCTATGCAATTATAGTCATCACTAGGGAGCTTAGTAGGTGGTGTCCTGTGTATGTTGGATCAGACAGGCACTACTGAACACCACCAAAGTGACTTGGCAGCAGTGCAGTGTCTCCTCCAGCAGTTGCCTCTTGACTTAACATTGACTGCTGCCTGTTGATTGCTGGTGCTGGGGCTGCAGCAGGATGGCCGGACTGTGGCTGTGGACAGGGGGCTCAGAATGAATGGCATGGGTGCAATGCCACTGAGGTGGCACAGAACATGGAACAGCAAAAAAAAAGGTTCAGTTGCAAAGAATGGATCCTTTCTTTATAATTTGTGGTGGGGAAAAAAATGAAACTCTTTTGTTTTCAGTTTGACACATACGAAACACCTCCACGCCAGCCATCCCCCCCACGCCCAACTGCAGTATCAAGATGTCCATCTCCACCACACCCAGGCCCAAGCCGTTCAGCCATTGCCGGTAGCAGCAGCCGCAGCATTGACTCTACTGTCAGACAGTCAGCCTCTTCTGCCCCAAGGCTGATGGCAACAGGTCAGCAAGACGAGCCACCATCCAATGTTTGCAGTCTGGGTTTGTACATTTGCATTTCAAAGTGGGGTGACTACAGGTGGAAATTGAAACATGAGCAAAAAACCGAATTACTGCACTGCCAAACAAACGAACAAACAAATTACAAAAAACAAACAAGTTTCAACCTATTTGGTCTTCTTCAGGCAGGATAAATAACGGAAATGAAATGAGGCAGGGAACAGTAAACAATAAACAGTAAACAAGTGGGGTAGATTTTGCTCCCATAGGGAAACCTAACACAGAGTAACTTTTATTCAAGACTGGCACAGCCCTTTAAACTTGAATAAAGTCAGACAAATACAAAGACAAACAATCTAATAGTGTGTGTGTGTGTGTGTGTATGGGGGGGGGGGGGGGGGGGGGACAAGCGCAGGCCAACAACTAAATTGTCTTCATAGTGACTTAGCAAAACTTCGGACTTAAGGAGGGGGAAGGGGCGGGAGGTTGAAGATGAAGAAACTGGGAACATGAAATTAAGAAAATATAGTATAGATTTGAAAACTCTTCACTAGCTGCATAGGGAACCATCGCAATCCCTTTTGAAAGCAGATAAATGTATTGCCTGCTCCGAGGCCTTTCGTCCGCTGGGTCGAACTCATCAGGGAGACACGGCTGGTTGTATCTGCGCTCCTGGCGTCAAATAGAGACACACCACAGTCCATAATACCATGGTGTTCTCACCACCAAGGGTGCAAAAAAGAATCCAATAGCACCCCCGAAGCAGCCAGCGAAGGGTAGTAAATGAAACCTAACAAAAGTATGGGGAGGGAAAAAAAAAAGTTACTCTGTGTTAGGTTCCCTATGGGAGCAAAAACTACCCACTTGCTTACAGGATAAATAAACATTAAAACAATGAAAACAAAGAGTGAACAGTCACTTATCTCAGCAATATGATTTTAAGATGTGGTCTTGGGTGAACAACTAAAACTACAGAATGGAACTAAGGTTGAAGGGAAGAAGATATGGTTACAAAGTAACAATGATAATGAATGATAATCATAGCGGTAGTATAACCATCAATGTAATCAAACTTACAATAGTGATTGTAGTACTGCACAAATAATAATGGGAGACAAAGAAAAGAATGAGATGATAGTTATAACAATATGTTTATGGCAGCAATGATAATAATAGCAGTCACGGATGTGATGTTAATAATGATGATTATATAGTAATAATAATTGTAGGAAGAAGAAAAATAATGAGAAGAAGGAGGAGAAGAATACAGAATATGGTAAATTTTAAAAGATGTTCATAGAGCACTTTTACAGAATGAAAAGCTTCTAGAATTTACAGAGCATTTAATTGTAAAGCCATGCAGATAAAAAAATTTCATTGTAAAGCCGTGCAGAATTCATAAAGCCTTTTGTTGACAGATACTTCACCTATTACAGGGTTCTAATGATTATTGACTGCAAAATTTACTAGGAGATAGGAGATAGGTAGGTATTTATTTGTATCAACTCCTGGTCACATAAAGTTCTCATGGTCACATGATGTTGCTTTGGACAGTATTCATGCACTTTTGTCATTGATTGCTACGGAATTTACTCTGAGGTAGTTCTAATGGTAGTTTCACAGCAATGATAAGGGGTTTTGATGGAAGTGCTCTTTAACCCTCTTGTATTCAAAACGGGCACAGACGGAAGTACTGAGACAGCGTGCTAGATTTTATAACGGGCACAGACGGGAGCTGCCTGCCGCATGTGGACAGTACTTTTCCATCACATGCTGACGCTGTGAAAATGCTCGGAGAGCCACTAAAAGTTGTTGGGGATTTCCCACTATAGCCCAGTAATCTGGCAGCACTATTTTTGGATGCTGGCACCACTTCCATTCACTAGGAAAGAGGAGAAACTGAAAGCGAAGAGTTGTGTGTGAGAGACTGACCTGAAATCACAGGTCGCGTTGTCTGCTAAGAACAGCGAGTTTGATGATGTTCCCGAGTATTCAGCGGAGGAGTGGGATCAAATTATGCAAGAATTAGAGAAGTATGAAAATGGAGAGTTAGCAGAAGAGAATGATGTTGAAATCGGCACCAGTGAAGGAGAGGAAAATGATGAAAGCAACCCTGAGAACAATGTGCCGCTGGCTGCTCTGCAAACCACATGGCGACTGGCTAAACATCCTGCCAACATGGCCACATTCCAACAGCCCACAGGCCCTGTGCACTCACCTCCGAACACTGCCAGTACACTAGATCATTTCTTTTTTTCTACCTCTCACATTTTTTTTCAACTAGTAGCAGAAGATACTAATAGATACGCTCAACAAAAACAAACTGCTAAGGGCACATCTGACTCCCTATGGTTCGACACAACACCAGATGAAATGCGGGGCTATGTCTCTGTATTGATTATTCTGTATGACAACTAAGGGGCGATGTGTAGAAACGTCATATATGTGTTCTTTCTGCCAGGTGCCTTTATGCTTTCATAAGAATGACTTTTTGTGACTACCATGCGCAGAATGTGACTTAACAGTAGGGCAGTTCGCTGGTCTCTGTGTTTGTGTGTACATGTATATATGCTTATCTGTAGTTTATGGTGACAGTGCTTCAATGACACTTGGCAGTGACACTGTACTCAATTTCCTCACTGTACATCTATACATTGTGTTAATACATTATGGACATGTATAAGGTGCTTAGAACAGTGACAGAAAAACAAGGAACTGTGCTTGAATCTACTTACAGTAATTTTTAAGTAGTGACAATTGACACTAGTTGTGTGTGACATTCTGTGGATTACCTGTGAGGACTGAACAGGTGGACAGAAGACAGATCATATCAGTTAGGCTGCAGCTTTCATTTTACAACACTAACATGCATGTGATAACTGCATGTTGGTGTGCTGTATCAGAATTGTCACCATCATATGTGACACATTGGGTGACATTTTGGTGACAGTGACACGACCTTTCACCTCGAGACACACAATATCTTGCTCACAGTATAGAACAAAGCCTTGTGACCATATATGCAGAATTTTATAGCTCTAGAGGTTTATTCTTGGTTGTAGTGAAGCATGAACCATACATATTCATTTTAAGGCTAAATTCACCAACAAAAATCTGAAAACTAGGGGAATTTAGCCTCAGAGAATCTGAATACAAGAGGTTTAAAGTCTGTTTAGTTGTGTGACGATAAGGACCAAGTTCAGAGCAACAGGGAATGCAAGGAGGCAGCTTCAACTGCTTTTGTTGGCAGTGTTGCATGGCCAGTGTTCCTGGTTTGCCATTGTGAGTCCTCAGCTGGGATCATGGATTTATGGGTCTGTGTCTTTCCTAGCATATATGTTTTGTCACTTTGCAGATGGTCTGAAGCCTAGCTTGAAATGGAAGCTACATTCAGATCATCCTGTCACCAAGGTGCACCAGGCAGCTCTGTAGTAATTGCCTCCCCTATTACATTTGTACAACTGCCATGGGTGTGTAAATTCCAATACTGTATATATGGCTGCTTGCGTATCCTTTCTGCAGGTGTTTAGAAAGTCTTCCTGTGTTTACAAGAGGGCTGTTTGATTATTGTTGGCATTTTTTTTTCTTTTTGCAGATTCCTCGGTGAAAGCCTTGCCGCCGCCTCCTTGAAAAGGATGTTCAGAATGGAAGTGTTACACCTGCTAATCATGATTTAAAGGCGTTTGATGTTACTGTTTTCTTAACCTTTGTGTATAACATTGAGGCTTGCTAGTCCACTATGCTTAGAGATGACAATTCTGCGAGCATAAGTTGTATACGTGTTATGTTGCTGCATGCATATTGTTTGTAACGAGTCTAATGATGGCTTTCTGTGTATTTATGTGAGGAAATTTGACAAGAAGACATTTTTTTTTTAACATATCCACTCTAAAACTGGTTTAACAAAAATAAAATAAATAATACCAATGTTGTTCAATGCAAAATATCTGTCTACTGGCAACATTTTGAAATCCTGGTTGTTACAGAAATATCTGTCAACTGGTAATATTTTGTCATCCTGTTTATTATAGAAATATATGTCTGCTGGTAATATTTTGTCCTCCTGTTTATCATAGAAATATCTGTCTATTGATGATATTTTGTCATCTTGTTTATTATAGAACCCAGTGTTTACTCAGATAACACTTTGTTCTTTGGGAGATTCTTCTTGGTTGTATAAATGATAATACAAATGTGATGTCTTTGGTATATACATATTTAATGAATATACTTTTAAATGCTTAATTCGCGGCACTTTGTAATGTTTCCTTTTTGTGGAAGTTTTTTTTCTAAACATGTTTGATTTACATTAAACTGTTGAATCAGTGCTAGAGTAACTTGATTGCCATTTCACTTAGTTGCATGTGTGTGTGTGTGTGTGTGTCTGTGTGTGAAGTAGAAGAGCAAGAGGAGATGTACAGGTTCATTGATAACATTGACTTCTTAAAGCTTTTTTTAATGTCTCTCTCTCCTTTTCAACCCCCCCCCCCTTTTTTTTTTTTTTTTGATGAACATTTGAATTCAGTGGACTGATTATCCAGATTAGAAAATTATGTTATTCAAATATCAAAACGATCAAGACCATGCTTTGAGGCCGTTTATTTCATGCTGTGTGCTCTTATTCTCATTGATTAACTCTTTGAACTAGTGGTTTGCGATTCATCCTTTCTGTAGTGAACAAGTGGTTAACGATTCATCCTATCTGCAGTGACCAGGTGGTTAGCGATTCATCTTTTCTATAATGTTATGCATTGTCTCATTACCATAATCAGTTATCAGTTTCTAAAATTTGTGGTAAGTCTGTTTGTTTGAATGTGATGGGGTGTTATGAAATTTTTATTTGGTTGAGGAAGTCAGTTCGTTTCACAAACAGCTTGCATCAAATCATGTTCATGTCAGTGTGTCCAAATTTGTGTGTTCTTTTGTTACATTAATTCAATGGTATATTCTGAATTTATGCGTGGATTTCTGTTTGCCAGACTACATTCTGCATACTTGTATCAGTAGATAACCCTCTTTTTCTGTTCATTCCTTTTGGCAATAAACTGGATCAGGATTACTGATGTAATGTACTCTTGAACTGTAAATATATTTTGAAAAATGTATTTAACGTATAAATTTCTTTATGCCTTAAAACAAGACCATAGTAACACTTTGAAAGTCTCTGTCCATATCAGATTGTGTTTATTTCATCTAGTGTTGGTTGTCAGCTAGTGATGAATTGTGTGTGCCTTGGACATCAAATGAACTCAGTTTAATGGCAACATATATGCTTGAAACTTGCCACAAGATTTGTTTCACTGCATATCTCTGTTAAAAGAAAGCAACAAACAAAATTTTTGATTCAGTTTTTTTTAAATGCAATGCGTTTTCTGTTTTCTTTTTTGGTTATAACACATATATTGGTTTCTTTGCTGTAACGTTGCTAGAACATTTGCTTGAGGTTTATTGCATATTACAGTTTATCAAATAACACTTTTTACCTGTGTAATATAATCAGATGCTTTCCAAAGTCTGTACAAATCCTGCGTAAAATGAAGTCTTAACTTTTTTAATTCATGTTGATAGACAAGGGGTTTAAGTTGACGACTTCATTTGTGATGATATTTTGAATTATTATCCAATACTTAGTTTGGTTTGGAAGGACTCACATTTGACCAGAGGAAAACTAAAGGAATATATGTAAGCCACGTACATAATTATAATATTCTACTGTGAAAAATGGAAAAAATTGGAGATGGCAAGAATGTCTTAGATGTCTTAGATGCTTGACTTACAACTCCTAAAACATGCCAGATAAAGTATAACAGCAGAGTTATTCATACTTTGATGCATGTTTTTTTCCCACTAGAAGATGTGTCTTTGTGTATATAGTCCTCAATATGAAGAAGTGTGTATTCTGACATATTTCATAGAAATGATTTTATTGCTGTCGAAATTACGTGAAGATTGCAAAAAATAATTGTGCTTATTTGATCAATTATTGCATTATGATTGTGGTTGTGGTTTCATGATGGTTTAATTGTTGCCTAACCTTAGGAAAGTATGAAAACACTGAACTCTAGTACCAATCACCGAGTGATTTTTTTTCTTTTTTTTTAAAAATAATAATGATAGTCACACTAATGTATGATCAGGAATGAAAGTCACGTATGTTAACTGGCATGGTTGGTGTTCATGGCCTTGTCATGTTCCATTCTTCATTTTTTTTCCTCATTTCTAGAACGTAACCTTTTTTAATAAACACTTACATTAATATGACCTCCCCCCCCCCTGCCTTGTACTGCTCACACCTCTCTTTTTCTCTCTTATCTGAGAATAACCTATTTAATGTTATTAAATGCTCACATAGTTTTTTCTCATCTCAAAATGTTTTTATCTGTATTGGTTGGCGTGTATGTGTCTTCTTGTCTTTTTATTTTCATAAGAAAATATGATTATTTAACATAACTGGTTAGCTTAAGGGCAACAAGGGCTTGATGTCAAATAGTTAAAGCATGTGCCTGCATAAACAGTATAAGATTTGAAAAGTCTTCTTACAAGTTGATTAATATTTTTGTCTGTCATGTTTTTAGTGATTATTCAGTCAACTTCTCTGTTTATGTCACTCTGATATTTTTTTGTTGTCAGAATATTTTAGATTTTGTTTTCAGGTGAAATAACTTTTCTCTTTTCTTTGCTATATGCATGCTTCTGATAGGTACAGATTTTCAGCTGTATTTTGTGTTTTAACCCATTTTGTTATAAATTGTAATGTTTTAATTAAGAATATGTCTGGAGCATACAATAGGGTTCTTTCTGTTACAATTTGTCAATGATTAAGAAGAAAAATATTTTTTGCTAGTGTGTAGTACAGCTTAATTGTGTGAAAGGAATTACAGGTATTGCTGTGTAATCATTTCATAGTGATTTCATACAACCAGTTTGTTTGTAATGATATGTTCATATTTTCTTTAAACTAATCAGCATATTTTAATTTTAGCAAATGTGTAAAAAAAGGTGCTTTGGTTGAAAATGTATAAGAACTAGAACAGTTTCATCCTGTTTGAAAGAGTTTGACATGCATTTGGAAACTTTTCCATTTGTTGTAAATAGTCTAGTACTTTACTGATTTCATGTCAAGTTTATATGCTGTAGACTTTTGTTTCAAGTGTTAAAGTGAATGTTTGTTTACGATCACGCTTTTGTGGTAAACATGTAGCGTTGGTGATGAAATTGATAAAATGTTTGTTATTTGTGTTAAAACTCTCTTGACTGTTGGACATTCCCCCCTGCATCTCAACCTGGGCCTGATGCATTTTTGTCTGATGTAATAATCATGCCCTACTTTCCAAAAGAAATAAGATCTGAACCTGTTTAATTGATTACTCTTCACTGAAGTCTTTGACCTCAGTCATCATGTCCCCACACTGCAGAATGTTTATCTAAATGTGGATAGCAGTGACATTACTGCTGAGACTGGTGCTTCGCGAGTTATAAGGATTTTGAGTTATAAGGAAAATTAAATGGGCTGTTCTGTTGACAAGCACCATTGAATTTTTACTCTAACCATGTAACTGCTTGTATTTTTAGTCCCACCCCCCTCCCTTTTATATTCACTTCATACATAGATTACTGTACTCAGAACTTGGCAACAGCTCATTTGCTGGGATGGACTAATTCAGTCAAATATGGAGCTCAGTCTTTAGTTAGTTTTTTTTTTTTTTTTTTTAGGAAACTTACTGTTTGAGAAAATATCTCAGTTCTGATACAATATGTGATATTACTATTTTCATTGCAAGTTGCTGCTGATCTTTAAATATTGATCTATAGCAATTGGCATTGATGATAGATTTTGCAGAGTACCATTCTTGATTTATAGTTGTGTCTACTGAACAGTGGAATAGAAAAGTAAACGGACATCAAATGTATCAGTTTCACAACTGTAATTAACTGTATCTATAGTGAAAGTTGAATATCCTGTCAACAGATCTGATGTTCAATGATAACCTCCATGTCACTCAGATATAACGATGACATGGTGTTACAAACATTTTTAAGTTGTGTTTGGTTTTTACTCCCTGAAATTACAAAATCATTTGCCAGGTCACCAAGTGTTGTGTTATTTTGCAGTGAAACAAAGTATAAAGTAAAACATTATGGGGTATTGTGCACGCAGTGCCATGTGCATGTACATGCACATGCATGCACACTAAGGATGCCAGGTTACATTTTTGCTGTGATGTGAATTCTGCTGCACCGCAACAATCATTTACCGTTTGTTTCTCCTACCTTGCAATTCCTTCTTTTGCTATGATGTGAATTCTGCTGCTTTGCAACAATTAATTACATTTTGTTTCTCCTACATGTTAATTCCTTTTGCTGTGTGAAATCTGCAGCATCCCAACAATCATGTTTTTTTTTTGTTTTGTTTGTTTTTGTTTCTCCTACCTTAAATTCCTGCTTTTGCTATGATGTAAATTCTGAGCATTGTAATAATCATTTGCCTTTTGTTTCTCCTACCTTTTGATTCTTTAACGTTTCATGACCATTTGTGACTGAGGTATTTGTTTTATTTTTGTATGATTATGTTTTGAAAGATGTGAGGGAGTGGCATGAAATACTTCCCTTTAGGAGCATGCTACACTGATCAAATATGGCCACTGTGATACACATGGCACTGTCAGTAGAATTATTGTTAATTGTATGACCTACTAGCAGAGATGTATGGTTTTGTGGCTTGTGTCAGTAGGATTGTGGTCCACAGAAGTTACTGCCAAAAGTATTGAATGCGGGTTTGTGCAACAAGGTTGTCATTTTCCTGAAGTATTGACTTGTGGCTTGTAGTAACAGGATTGTTATTTGTGGAATTAACGACAAAAATACATTAAGTTTGAGACTTCTTTCAATAGGATTTGTTGTTCATGGATTTACTGGCAAAAGTCTTAATTAGTGATTAGTGTAAATGATTGTTATATATATTACCTACTCTTAGAGATTTGTAATTCATGGTTCTGTCATCAGGATTGTTTTCTGTATGTTACCTATTGATACTGGTGTTAATTCATGATCTTGATCTTGATCGTTGAGATGCTTGCGGCCTGGGTAGGCCAGTTCGTCTTTCCAGGAGGGTATTTGACTTTGTCAACAGGATTGTTCCCCATATTATTTACCAGCAGAGGTGTCAGTTTGTGGTTGTTTCAATAGTATTGTTGCATGTGTTACCCCCTGTTTGAAATATGAATTTGTTGCTTGGTCAGCAGCATTTTCTATGGAATCTAATGCAGGTATTCATTTGTGTCAATTACTGGCAGAGGCCTTTGTTGATAGTATTGTGGTCTATGAAATCCATGAGCAGAAATGTTGCAATGTTATCAGTAGGACGATCATCTGTGGAACCTGGTTTCAGAAGCATTGATATTGGTTACTCTCACCGGCACTGCTGCCTGCATCATCTATAATAGTTATATTATTTGTTGCTTTGTCCATAGGCTCCTCGTCCATAGGATCTAACAGCAGAAGTGTAACTATTAAAAGCAGAAATGTCATTTTGTGGTTTTATCAATAGGGCTGTTGCCAGGATCTTCTACAGCAGAAGTCTTCGTTTGTGGATTTGCTAATAAGGTTATTGCCTACAGAGTTTGTTGTGAGAGGTGTTTTAAATTGTTTATTTGTGGTATTATTGATAGGATCCTTACCTGCTTTATCTGTAATAGCTGTTAATTTTTGTGATATCATCAACAGGATTGTTACCCGTTTCATCTAAAGCAAATGTGTTAATTTGTGGTATATCAACAGGATTAATATGTTACCCACTTCATCTAAAGCAAATGTGTTAATTTGTGGTATTAGAAGGATTGTTTCCAACATCATTTACAGCAGAGATGTTAATTTGCAATATTGGTAATAGGACTGTTGCCTACTTCATTTATATATAGCAGAGGTGTTGATTTGTGGTATTATAAATGAGATCATTGCCTGCTTTATTTGTAGCAGAGGTGTCAATGTGTGAAATCATCAATAGGATTGTTGCTAGAGTGTTGTTATTTGTTGTATTGTTGCCTATGTCATTGTTAGCAGAGTGTCAGTTTGTAGTATTATTAATGGGATTGTTGCCTGCTTCAGCAATAGGAGAGGTGTTGATTTGTGGCATGGTTATTTTGATTATCATCTTTGGAATCTACCAGTTCATAGGATATGAAGAGAATCGCTGGTTAAATGCATGTTAATTTGTGGCTTTGTTATTTGGATTATCATCTTTGGAATCTACCAATTCATAGGATATCAAGAGAATTGCTGCTTGAGTCTGTGTTAATTTGTGGCTTTGTTATTTGGATTATCATCTTTGGAACGTACAATTCATAGGACATCAACAATTCATAGAATATCAAGAGAATTGCTGCTTGAGTCATCTATATTCAGAGGTGTTAATTTGTGCCTCTGTCAAAAGAGTTGTTGTCTGTGAAATCTCCTGGTATACCTGATGATTTGTTTCTTTACTTGTAGGATTGTTGCCTATTTGTAGGTGTTGTCATTCAATGGTTTGGGGCTTGAAACATCCGACATTTCCACCTTTTGAGAAGATTCTGTTCTTTGTTGCTAGAAGTATCGTCGTTCATGGCAGTAGTAAATTTTCCTTTGCTTGATTGCATCTTAGATTACCTTCTTTGATTGCTTATGAACTGAACTGTTTTTGAAATATTTGTGATCGTGATATCTGATCTTTACTAGGTTTGATTTGTTTCTCTAACTGCTGCTTATGATCTGAATAGCTTGTTTTCTTAAATGCTTATGAGCTGAATAGGTTTTATTTATTGTTTTGATTGTTGATGATGTGAACTATTTTCTAAATTTGTTCATACTAGTTTTAAATGTCATATAAAATCATTTTTTGACGAATGAAAAATACTAGTATAGATGAATACAAATTCATGCATGATCTAAGTGACAGTGACCTTATGCATGATGCATGAATCGATTTATTTATCATATAATTATATCTAATGCTTTTTCAGGATTTATTTCTAATTCCTTTTTTATTTTTCATTTTGTTGCCTCCACTTAGATTGTCCAGCCAAAGATCAACTGTTGCTATTTTTTTACACATGTTTGACTGCTTTCCTCGGACAAGACGGTGTGAATATGAACAATGTGAATGTCAGCTGTAGGGTGGCTACGTCTGACTGCTGCATTTGGGAAAACAAGATGGTGTGATTGTAAAAAGTGTGGGCAGCCATCTCCAGCTCGTTCCGTTATTTGCCAGTATGGCCTCTCCTGTATTCGGTGTCTGTGCAAGATGGGTTTGGAGGGATAGAGAGAGAGAACCAACAGCCATGATGATGGAGGTGGGCGCTGAAATCAAGAAGTAAGAAATTAAGTGGAATGTCTGCCAGTACCAATACAGCCTGCTTGTGTGCCATCATGCTGCGATTCAGTGTGCCATCATAGGATCAGCAGAATGAGCCTGCAGACTGAGATTATGTGAATTAGTGTGATGGTGGCCTCGTTTTAATGGTGTAGGAAGCTAACAGATTATGTTCGTTGGTGGTTGTCATTATTTGTCAAGGTGTTTAACCGTTATAGATTATATTATTAATGCTTTGTTGTTATCACTGGAATGTTTTGGAAAAAGTGCCATGATAATCTCATCTTAATCAGATGCCATAACCAAGGAGTTTACTGTTCGTTCAGTTCCAAGTGAAACTAAGTATTTACTTGCATATGAAGTTAATATATAGGTTTTTTTCATCATCGCTACTTTACTTTATTCATTTACATATGTTTGCATTTGTGTATGTAGGTTATTTTCAAGTCACACTTAGTTGTTATTGTATGATAATAACACATGTACTTCACAATCATCAGTCTCTCCTGCTCCCTCTCTACCTCCTGCCCTCCCTCTTGTTTCTCTCAAGCATATGTACCTGCGAACATATAAACTCAATCTGTCACACATGCCCATGATCATACAGAGAAAAAAAAAAGGTTTTGTTCATCCAACCCCCCGCCATCCCCATTTGCATCGTATTCATTTATGAACATACTTTATTCTTTTCTAGCCTTATCACGAAAGTTTTCTTCTTTTAAATCAGTTGTCTTTATACATGTGCACAGTTGAAAGTACATGTGCACAAGTGCATATGATTTTATGCATTGCATTGATGTGCACAAGCAGTGCATAATGCTTGCGCACTGTACAACACACAGGCGCGCACACATGAAAAGCATGTGCAATACGTGCTATCTCACAAACACACATCCAGGTATTTTTTGTTGAGGGGAATGAAAACTTGTATGTGTCACGAATGGGGAAAAGATGCTTATCACATTTTCATAAAGATTTGTTTCCTTGTCTGCATGTATGATACAGCTCTGTTTTCCACGAGGTAAGGGGATTTTGTTGTTTTGGACTGTTTTCCTTTTGCTTCACACACACACACACACACACACACACACACACACACACACACACACACACACACACACACCATTATGAATATGCTTGTTTGGGTTGTATCCAGTCATCATTTTTTGTTTCATTTTGAGCATGTACATGAATAATATCAATGTGATTAGATTATTTTGCAACAGTTTCTTTTTTCTTTCTCTGTTTGAGGAACGTGGAACACCCCTGTGCAGAAGAAGACTTTGGCTTTGAAATGACATCTTTTTGTTTCTATCTACTTGTTTGGGTTCAGGTTGGATTAGTGCAAGACTGAAGCTTTTTTGTTTTCTTTTGATACGCAATTAAGCTTTAGTGAAGTTAAGCTTTTTTTATGTTTAACTTGAAAACTTAATTGTTTCAGTTGTCTACTGGTAGAAGTGTGTTTTGCCCAAGGCAATCATTGCTTTTCCATACAGTTAAGATACATGATTTTTAAACATCATCTTTTGCTTGTTTCACTTTTTTTTTTTTTTTTTTTTTTGACATTCATTGTTTCGCAGTCAGTGCGTAAAATTCTGGAAGGTGGCATTTCATCACCAGAAATGACCTGCATTGCTTGGTTAATCATAACATTCTGGAGATTACATTTTTCTTGTGTATTTTGCTTTTTGTTGGTTTTTTTTTTTCTTCTGCCCCGTTCTTTTTTTTTTTTTTTTTTTTTTTTTTTTTCTTTTCTCTTTTCAGAAGCTACCTGTTGGAATATAAAACATATTTATTTTCATTTTGAATTTTTTTTTTTTCGTTTTTGAGTCACTGCATCCATTAGGAACACTTCCTTGTGAATGTGATTTTCTCCCCTTATTTCTGTTCAATGGATTTTCCATTTACCAAAACTTACTGCTGCTTGTTTATTTGCTTTCATTTTTGGCTTTGTTCATTTTGAAAAGATTTTTTATTTAATTTGAGGGGAAAGTATTTACTTGATGTACAGAACAATCATTTGCAAAAAATGAGGTTTGTAATCAGAGATAATAGATAATTTAGAATAGTGTACGATTTACATCATGATGTTCTGCATCATGACAAAATTTTTCGATCCATTTTTACATCTCCTGTTGAGACCCCTTTTTAAAATGTAAAGATGTAAATAATGAGAATTTAAAATTTGGATCACTTTTGTGTCAGCTAGAAATGGGGGGATGGGGGGGGGGGGGGGTGGATCAAAAACAAGGCAGTAACTTTTTACTGAATCTCTTTTGTTGCCTTTGAAACTCTTTTGGTCTGCATCTTTTATTGCTATGGTTTTAACCAGTCCTTTGCAGAATATATCCTATTAGGTACAGGAAATGCTGAATGCTTGCTAGAACTGAACATTGATCTGTACTTGACCTAGGTTTCCTTTGCAACCACCATAATTTGAACACTGGTGACTGTTGAGATTTATCAGAGATTGAAGCGAGCCTACTGTCTTTCAACCTCAAATAGCCGCATGTTTACATACATGACAAGTTTGATGCCCTCCTCAAACACAAACATGACCCTCTGCCACAGAATGGGTCTGAGGTCACCTATCTCTCACTGTTTCCATTGAAAAAAAAAAATGTTATGTTTTTTTTTCTAATAATTGAAATAAATACATGAATTGAAAATAGAGGCAGATGATGTGAGTTGTTAGAGTCAGATGCATCTATAAATTTTGATTCACTTGGTTTTATGATGTTGCTTTTACAAGATTATAGCTGTGCATATCATACTGACCAATCATTTTTTTTTTTTCATGGAGTAAAATGAAATTTTTTCTAATATTTTCTTAACATGGTTTATAAAAATGGCACTTTTCTTAGAGGCAGTTGCTACTGCATTGGTTGTGTGATCTTAAAGTGGTTGAAAACTATTAAAAAAAAAGTCTTCAAGATCAATCATGAAAATGATGAAAGGTTAGCATCTAATTCATCGTAATGTCAACAGTACTGAATATACTGCAAAACAGTAGATGTACTGTTAGCATGGCTGAGCGATCAATTTCATTACTTGCTGACATTTGAAATTCTTGATGGTGAAGAAGGATAAAAAAAAAAAAAAAGATATCTATATATAGAGAGAGTGAGATTGCAAAATGCTTTAAATCTTGGCAGACCTGAATGATTTCATTGTCAGTTCTCAAGAAATGAAGTTTTCACCACATCATACCAGTGTTTCATTTTCTGGTGGACTGTATCTGCTGTGTTTGTCATCTTCTTTTACTTCAATGGAACAATAGTGTTGATGTGCACAACAACAGTCAACAGCTTACAAAATGAATGTGTGAAAGAAGTTCATGTACAGATGTCTATACATATTTTACAATATTAGACATAATAGACATTTCTTAATTAATATGATTTTTTAGACTAGATTTATTAAGTTTTATTTCTTGTTTTTTTTTAATTTACATGCATTTTGATGTTGAAATTCAAAACATTACGTCCCAAGGTTTTGGTAGTGATTTATGTTTTTAATGATTCTACTGCTTTGGAGCCTTTTATATTACAGCTCCTATTTGAAAACTAGTAGCACTTTTTCATTTAAAAGTAGCTTTTGTTCCTTCATTCATTCTGAATTTACAATATAGATGCTGCAGAAAAATGCTTCAAGATGTGTTATTATAAGATCCTTGTTTTTGTCAGAAGAGGCACATCCCCAGCACCCTCAGTGCAGCTTGCCTTGTGCATATCACATGGTTGCTGGTTGAAGCAGATTTGTCAACATGTCTGTTGGGACTGCTATGGACACAGGGTTCAGGTAAACTTTGCCTACTGATATTTGTCAAACTGGCCTAGCACACATCTTCTTTGCATTGTCAGTTCAGGTAGATTCCGCCCACAGATAATTTTCATAATCAGCAATATGCACTTGTCATATGACTTACCAGGTTCAAGTTGTGCACAGATCTTTGTGGAGCTGGCCTAATGCACATTTTACCTAACTTGCCAACTCAAGTGGAGTTACCTACAGAATCTGATTTGTCAGGAACAATTGTCGGAATGAGTTCTTTTAAGCTTTGGGCATGATGCATGTCGGGCCTTAATTGACTGTTTTCACCCTTCTCAAAGACAAGTACCCTGATCTTATTGTAAGAATTATCCTGGCAAGTAGGACAGGCGGAAAGAGGGGGAATTGGTAAACTGACTAAATAGATCTGGAAAATGAATTAATTTCACGATACTGCATTAATAACTACAATTTCATGAGAAGATGAAGTCAAAGTGGTGTAGTTTGTTTTCTCTCTCTCTGATCACTTATACAGCTGTTTGATAAATTCCTAACTGAAGATGAGCAGAAAATATATGAGGCACACACACACACACGCGCACGCGCGCGCGTGCACACACACACACACACACACACACACGTACGCACCTTTCCCTTCTCTCTCTCAATCTACATCTACCCATCTATCCATCCATTGATCAATCTCTCAATCTATCTGGAAAAAATGCCTTCTGAACTGAATACGTTGTCAATGATAATGTGAAATAAAACCATTCTTGTAAAATACCGCCAGAAAGCTAAAGCGCTAGATTTAGATTATTAATTCTTGTGATTTCACCCAATTTAGAATGAAGTCATCCTTGGTGATTCTTATGAATGATTCTCTGATTCAGAATTTCTGTTGGAATACTTGTTCAAAAACTTGGAAAATAAAATCTTGGAGTAAGCATCTCTCTCTTTTTATTCATCTTGTTTACATGAGTAAGAGTGTGTTTTTTGATTTCTAATTTGAATGGGATACATCTCCATACACTATTGAACAATTTGTTTTCATAGTCCATGATTAAGAGGAGAGACTTTGTTTCAGGTGTAAACTGTAATCAAGGTAATTAATTCACCAACTTGTCAGAAAAGTGAGGTGACCAGACAACACAAATGAATCTCATAACAGGAGATCATTGGTGGTGGATCCCACAGGGAGATAAAAGCTTTTGCCTGCGAAGCCAACTGCCACAGATTTTAACTTCTCACGTGGTCAGATTTTTTCTGCTGGAAAACCCCCTCAAGTCATCCAGCAGCCAACAGTTTCCTGATTCACTTCAGCGAAGGTTAAAAGGCGGAGAATGAGGGGTGTGAGGCCCCTTTCATTATACCGTGCTCAGATATGGTAAACCTCTCAGTTCCTAAGGCCATCAGACTATGGGCCTTCATCTCAACTTCTACAAAATTATCTGTGGCACCAGGCCAGACCACACAGCTAAGTAGCCTTGCCCAAGACGTCCATTGTCAGTCATGTAAGACATTGTGCAGCAGCTTTTAAGGGGTAAAATAACTGGCAAAGGTTCAGAAGAATTGTAATGAACAATTCAATCATGTTCATTGTCTATTTGTGAAATTCATAAAGCAAGAGTTAGGATCATGTGCAGTTTTTTTTTTACAGAGTCTAAATCTGCAGATCAATAGAACAGAAAACGTGAGCACACTGCCAAAAATATGCTCTAACACACATGACCCCCTCCCCTCCCTGCATGACCCCCACCAGCGCGTGCAGCACTTAAGGCGCACTGAACCCGCTTGTCCTGTCACTGTCCATGTATGCACAGTCACCGGCGTCGCTGTCTCCGCTCTTCACCGCTGTGCACACTGCCAGCAGGGGTCAAAGCCAAAGGCGCGCGCGGCGGGAAACAGGGTCAGCAGGAGCATGACGTCACTGAGGGTCTTGGGCAGACTGAACTCTTGCGTGTGTTGTGGTCGTCGTCCCGGGGTAGAGAACTGGATGGATGGATGGGGGAAAGTAGCGTGTTGGGGGGAAAGGCGGTGTGTGGAATGTTTTTTTTTTTTTTTTTTTTTTTTTTTTTTTTTTGTAGGGGGGTGGGGGATGATGAAGGAAACAGTGGTGGTGAACAAACCCTGCAGACAAAAACAAAGAAAGAAACAAACAACAAAAGGGAACTCTTACCACCTTTCACCCCCTCTCCCCATCCCCCGAACTCCCCGCCTTCTCTCCTCCTCCCGTCCCCACCACCACACCACAGCCAACCGCCATTCCTCATCCTCATCCTCTCTCTCTCTCTCTCTCTGTCCCCCCCCCCCCCTCTCTCTCTCTCTCTCTCGTTCTCTCTCTCTGTGTCTCACACACACACACACACACACACACACACACACACACACACACACACGTAGAATTCTAGAACACACCAATCTTTTTTTGAAGTTTTTGCTGTCGTCTTCTTTCTGTTGTTGTTTTGTTTTGTTTTGTTTTTTGTTTTTTTTTCTTTTTACTTTTTAAAAATATTTTCATATGAAACACTTCTTTGCTTAATCCTTAATCTCTGTCCTGATTTTTTTTCTCCTCTTCCTCTATCATCATCATCATCATCATCTTCTTCTTCTCTTCTTCTTCTTCTCCTCCTCCACTTTCTCGTCCACCCCTACCTTCCACCTTCTCCTCCTCCTCCTCCTCCAGTGTGTCAATAATGGATTTGATCTTTTGTAAAGCCTTCTGCTTTTTTTTTTTTATAATTTTCTCCTCGTGTGTGCGCGCATGCGCACATACCTCTTTGCAGGCAAGTGTGTGTGTGTGTGTGTGTGTGTGTGTGTGTGTGTGAATACGCTCGTGTGTGCGTGTATGCGTGCGTGCGTGTGTGTGTGTGTGTGTGTGTGTGTGCGCGCGCGCGCGTTCGCGCATGTATGTGTGTGCGTGATGACGTATTTGTGTGTGTGTATGCCGAAAATAAAGCACGTGCTTTTGGTTTGTTTTTGTTTGTTTGTTTTACTGTCACTTTTCTGCAAGTCACGTATTCAGCACACACACGCGCACACACACACACACACACACACACACACACACACACACACACACACACACACACACACACACACACACACACACACACACACACCACATACATACATAACATAATAACACATGCAACGCGCGCGCGCGCACACACACACACACACACACACACACACACACACACACACACCAGTTCTGAATCTCTCTCTCTCTCTCTCCCCCCCTCTCTCTCTCTCTCTCTCTGTTGTTCCCCCACCCACTCCCACTATTTTTAAAACTGTCCTCATTTTCCCAGTCCTCTTTCATGCTTTGCCATTCTTCTGCTGGCTGCCATGTTGGGAGTCTCGTTGTGTGCATTTTTCATGTCTGTTTCTGTTGTTTGTAAAGTCTGATGAAGACACACTGTTCCAAATTTATTTATCCGACTGTGTTTTAAACAAGCGTTATTTTTGCACCACGGTTTGAGGGTTTCTTTATATTCTGGCCTGTTAGCCTGTAAAGCCGTTTTCTCTCTTTTAGAGTCATTGTGGGGATGTCTTACCAGCCTTGGAACTGTTGAAAATAACTATTCTCTTGTGAAAATGATTAAAATTACTGCTTCCATGTTACAATTACCGTCTTCTTACGATGGCACTAATCTATCTCTCTCTCTCTCTCTCTCTCTCTCTCTCTCTCTCTCTCTCTCTCTCTCTCTGGTACACTACTGATATAAACTCGGCCATACAATGTGTTAAGTATGGGTTAAAATTAACAAGAATGTATGATAGTAGATTACCATAAAAGGCCTATCATATGTTGTTTGATTTAAATGAACGTGACAAAAGAAACTGGGTCTCAAATGTTCGTTGTAAATTGAATCTGTTTGGATTTGATTTATGTCTGGTTGAATCAAGGCGTTAACGCGACCGGCGATTTTCTGAGTCTTTAGAGATAGACTGTTGTAAACGAGAGTGTTTATTATATTATATTTGTAAAGCGCTTAAAGTCCTAATCTTTAGAGAATAAATATAGGCGCTATAAAAATTAACATTTTTATTATTATTTCGTGCACGTGGCATGAATGGAATTTTCATATGGACAACAGCGAAAGATTTATCATGTACAGATCCTTTGCAGCGCACTTGGTGTTAAACCATATCTACAGCTAAATGTGGACAGGCACTTAAAGTAGGCCTATATAACGACTATAATCAGGCTTTAGTATTTCTGAAATTGCCGAGCATTATTACCGTCATCGTTATCATAACGAAGCATGATTCAATATGCCCACTTTGCAAAAGGATACAGAAAAAGAAGTGCATTTTGTGTTGTGTTGCCCTGTCTTGCACAAATTAAGAGTTAAGTGTATACTGTTTAAGTTTTTTTCAATTCCCAAGGCAGTTCAGACTGGCACTTCTTCTGGCGTGTACTTCATGAGCAAACTGTTAAGAATTTGTCAATGTATTTATACAAAGCATTCAAGTTGTGATCATTTATTCTGTCATAAAGTAGTATTCCAAATTAGTATTAGTTATGCTTGCGTGCAGTTGCTCGGGTGCTATGACGACGGTAATTAACTTGCAACACCCTTCATTAGGGGCAATGGCGTAAAACATGAATAAATTATCTTAACTCTCTCTCTCACCCTCCTCCCCCACTCCCCTTGTCCATCTCTTTCTGTGGTTCCAGCCTCTCACGCTCTTAGGTTGCGAGAGCATGAACTTGATATGTGCCTAATACCAATACTGATGCATTTGTCTAATGCACCGTGATGTGTTCCCCCTGTGTGTGTGTGTGTGTGTGTGTGTGTGTGTGTGTGACTCTATGTGTGTGTGTGTGTGTGTGTGTGTGTGTGTGTGTATGTGTGCCTCTGTACGTGTGTGTGCGTGTGCGTGCGAGTGTGTGTGTGTGCGTGCGAGTGTGTGTGTGTGTGTGTGTGTGTGTGTGTGCGCGCGCGCGCGCGCGCATTTATTCGTACTTTTTTGTAGCATCATATGTGGTATTTTAACACAGCACAAATGTGAAATATGATGTTAGTGCTCTGAGCTTTTGTCCGGAATAAAAATAATAAGGTGCTCCAAATCTCCTTTAAACAACAACAATAGTTGAACACATTTAAGCAGAAAATAAATTCTTTTTTGACCGCTCGCCCTGAAAGTCCACACTTTTCTCGCTTGCACTGAAGAAAAACTAGATTTTAAACGGAAGGAATGTGAACGAGAGAAACTGGTTTGTTTAAACTTCGTTTTCTTTCTCTTCGTTTTTCATCTCTGTCATTCCTAACATGGTCCCTCTCGGTCGGCTGGGCTATAAGCAACACAATTTGATGCGATTTGTGTCTTTTATCTATACATGTTTGTACGTATGTCTGGCAAACGTGGCTCGTCGAATTCTGTCCGTTTCCTTGGGATTGGTGAAAAGACCGTCGATCGGTATTGTTGGTGTGTGGCCACGACTCGCTCGGGCAAGCCGCACTCTGAGTCTAAAATCAGCTGTTCAGTGCTTGTTTTTTCTTTTCCGTTTTCTTTTTCCTGAGCTGTGTCTGACCAACGGATGTACCACAGTCCCTTCAGTTACTGGCTAGAATCATACAGAAGTTGACAGAATTCAGCTACTTTTGTAGCCTGGCACATGTATTCATTTACACATGTTGGTCCGTCTATCTATCTATGAGCCTGTCTGTCTGTCTGTCTCTCTCAAGACGAGATGAAAAGCAAACGCAGAGATTAAGCAGTCTAGTATATTGATTCAGCTTCTATCCGTTCAAAATCCATTTAATCTTCAACACAAAGGAGAAACAAGTTGACCTCAAGGCTACATGCCTACAAAGGTGGCGGGAAAGTAAGGAAACCACGGTGTAACAATCCATTTTAACTCCCCTCCACTTTTTAACTCCCCTGGAGTTAGAATTAGCACGTGCCAATTTTAACTCCCCGGGAGTTAAAACAAACCACGCCAGAATGACCCCCCCCCCCCCCCCCCCCCCCTGTTTTAGATTAACTCCCCCACCTCAAAACATTCAGTTTTATGTGTTAGTCACGATATGAGAAATAAACGTTTAATACACACACCCCTCCCTCCCTCCCTCCCTCCCCCTCTCTCTGTCTGTCTGTCTGCCTCTCTCTCACTCTCTCTCTCTGTCTCTCTCTCTGTCTATCTGGTGGTCTATTTGTCTGTCTGTCCGGTTGTCTCCATCTCTGTGTGTCACTACCCTCCTTTCATTCTAGCACGGCAACAACCATGATGAAGAAAATTACAATGCAAATGTGTGTGTGTGTGTGTGTGTGTGTGTGTGTGTGTGTGTGTGTGTGTGTCTGAGTGTGTTGAACATAAAACGGACCTTATAACTCAGCTGTTTCTCAACTGATTCAATTCCATTTTGCTTTGAGAAGTGGTGTGACTATGCCAATGTGATTTGAAAGTTAACGTCCTTTATGTAGATGACCTGGGCATCCAGCACCCGTTCTGCAGGACGCTGAGCCTTATAGTTCAGTTCTTTTGCAATCGATTTTCGTCAGGTTCTTAAATATAATTTCCAGAAGGCGAAGGTACTATTTGTCTCTATTTTAAACTTATATACACTAGCGCTCACACACTTCGATCCTGCACTTCGACCGACTCAGCGCTTCGCCCCCTTGGTGGAGATTTATACAAAAAGTAAGGACGCCATGGCCTTCCGAGAGTGCCAAAGATGCTTGATACCAAATTTGAAGTCGACCTGCTGAGAACTGTGGCTGTGCTCAGCGCTTCGCACTTCGAGTTGCGCTTCGCGCTCATTGGTGGACGGTTATTCAAAATGTAACGACGCCATGACCTTCCGAGGGTGCCAAGGATGCTTGATGCCCAATTTGATTGTTGATCGGTTAAGAACTGTGGCCGTGCGTAAGGTACACACACACACACACACACACACACAGATTTGGAATTTATATACAAGACAAACTACTCAATTCTTTATTTATTTTCGATAGATTCAGCCAGTATTCTTGGTGCAGTGGTGGTGGTGGGGGAGGGGGGGGGGGGTGCAGTCCTGGCATAAGGCCAGAATGACTCCCCCTTCTATTTTTTAACTCCCCAGGAGTCAATCTGGATCAACATTTCTTGATCGAAATTGACTCGCGGAGAGTTAGTTTAGGCACGTGCGCATTTTACCTCCCCCTCCCCCCAGGGGGTAGAGATAAAATACGCACGTGCCTAAACTTCGGGGAGTTTCTTTCGATCAAGAAATGTCGATCCAGATTGACTCCCGGGGAGTTAAAAATAGAGGGGGGGGGGGGGGGGGGGGTCATTCTGGCCTTATGCCAGGACTGCCCCCCCCCCCCCCCCCCCCCCCCCCCACACACACACACACATACACACACACTGTAGAGAGACACTTGACACATGACACTTGAAAACTTGACAAGGATAAAGATGTTAGGTTAACATAAAAGCCTATTAATCCAGTCTGTCTTTGATAAACACTAATAATAGTAAACAAAGCTGACTAGAAGCATGCAGAGAGAGAGAGGGGGGGGGGGAGAGCAGAAGAGAGAGAGAGAGAGAGAGAGAGAGAGAGAGAGAGAAGGGGGGGGTAAAAGAAAGAAAGAAAAACAGATAGACAGACAGAGAGAGGGGGAGTTGGGGAAACACTAGAGACAGAGACACTGAGATAGATGAACAAATAGACAGGCAGACAGAAAAGCAAAGAGAGAGGGAGAGAGATAAAGAGAGACAGACAAGCAAAAAGGCAGACAGACAAGCAAGGAGAGTGAGCAGGAGACTGAAAGAAAGTTTGAGGGGGGGGGGGGGGGGGGGGGGGGGAGGGAGGGGGGGACGGGCAGGGACAGACAGACCAGAGAGAGAGGGGGGGAGGGGAGGAGGTGTATATTAAATGTTTATTTCTCATATCGTGACTAACACTAAACTTAATTTTTTTGGGGTGGGGACAGTTAATCTCTAAAACAGGGGGAGGGGGGGTGGGTCATTCTGGCGTGGTTTGTTTTAACTCCCGGGAGTTAAAATTGGCACGAGCTAATTCTAACTCCCGGGAGTTAAAAAGTGGAGGGGAATTAAAATGGATCGTTACACCGGGTTAATTATGCTCGTCCAGTATTGTTCTTATATCTATGCCTTTACTTTGTCGTTGTCGTCCATTTTTCAAAATAGTAACTTCAGATAAACCTGTATTAGAACTACCGGTCTCTGGCCTCCTGAATACGTAGCCCCCCCCTCAGCCCCACGAGATGGGTTACCTGATCTTTACTGTTTGGAAAACGAAGACCTGAGAAAACAAACACTGGTCATATGGAAACACAAACTTCGGGAGCACAGACTTGGAGAACATAGACTTGAGAAAAATACATATAAACCTAAAGGGGGGGGGGGGGGGGGGGGGGGGGGCATGTAGACAAGTTGGGGGTAAGGGGGGATGGGGACGGGGTTGATGAGATACAGATTATGAAACATAGACCAATATTTTATCTTAAACTTCAAAAGCTTAGGACACATATCCGAGCTCAAAGAAAATCAACAGGCCATTTTGGAAATCTAGAGGACAAAGTGTTAGGATGCAAATGGATTTGAAGGGAGGTGGGAGGGGGGGGGGGGGGGGGGGGTGGGGGGGGGGGGGGGTGGGGGGGGGGGGGGGGGGGGGGGGGCTTAACTGGGGGGGGGGGGCTTAAAGGGAAAAGGCAAAGCAAATCAGAGAAAAGATTTTTTAAAAAAAGAAAGAGAGAGAGCAAGCAATCATTTACTGGCAAGTTACACAGAAGTGAAATAAAACACTTATTCAAAGTGACATCTTATAACTTTGGATTTAGGTTTGAAACTTGAAAAGAACCTCAGTATACTGGTTTGATCAGATTATATTGGCTGGACTCTCTACATTTGCGGCTGCTGTGCATAGTCTGTGATTGTTTCTCTTCGACCCCGCATGTATTCGACCAGCATGTATATGACCATGCCACGGTGAAGGCTTACCCCCCCCCCCTTCCTCCCCCCCACCCCCCACAGCTTCAATCCCCCCCCCCCCCCCCCCCCCCCCCCCCCCCCCCCCCCCCCCCAGCAGCAGCGTGGTTTGAACAGACCGTCAGTTGGTTTCCTTGAATGTTGGCCTAATGTCGCTGTGGATGCACACCAAAAATTAACGCGCCAAGGTTTTGCTTGAGTATTGATAGACTGGCACAAGTAGATTGTTTTGAGAACTCCTATTGTTTCTGAAAGTTGATTCTCCTCATTTTCTTTCACATGGCCATCAAAATACAAGCTTGGTGGTTTCCAAGCAGACAGAATTAAAGGAATGCGACTGCTTAGGAGTTTCCAGCCGGTGCAAAGATAAGGGACACGGGTGAGTGCATAGGCCTTAAATATGACGTCAGCTAAGGAGAAGGTCATTATTTGAAGCTTATGATGTCATCGCACGCCACAATGATCTGGGACGCAATCCAAAGAACAAAAACAGAAAAGAGAGACCTGGACGTAGTGTGGCTTGATCTGGCAAACGCATATGGATCTGTACCCCATGAGATGATACAGTTGGCTCTTGAGATGTACCATGTGCCAAAGAACATCCGCAACATGCTCAAGAAGTACTTCAATGGCTTCTCAATGCGGTTCTCTACCAAGGAGTACACAACAGATTGGATCAACTTGGAAGTGGGCATTGCAATGGGCTGAGCAATTTCCCCATTACTGTTCGTGTTGACAATGGAAGTCATCTTTGAAAGCAGCAACAAGCAACGCAAGACAAACAGATCTTGGCGATGGATACAAGATGCCCCCTCTCTCAGGCCTTCATGGATGACACTACAGTGATTTCATCCAGAGAAGACGAGACACGTCATGTGCTGGAAAGGCTGGATGACATAGTTGCCTCATCCAGAATGAAGTTCAAGCCAAAGAAATCACAGAGTCTCTCACTGAGGAAAGGAAAGTGGCCGAATCTGTGGTCTTCAGTGTTGCCAACCAGGCCATTCCAACAGCTACAGAAGAGCCAGTCAAGAGCATTGGAAGATGGTATGATGATACGCTGAAAGACACACAAAGAGCCAAAAGAAGCCAAACAGATGTCGGAAGAAGGCTTGGAGACCATTGACCAGTGTAGGCTCCCTGGCAAATACAAGGTCTGGTGTCTGCAGTTCATGCTGATACCAAAGCTCCTATGGCCTCTGATGATATACGACATCTGCACCAGCATAGTGGAGGCAATGGAATCCAAAGTCAACAAGTTCACAAGGAAATGGCTTGGTGTCCCACCCTGTCTGACTGACATAGCGCTGTACTGTCGCCAAGCAAAGCTGAAACTACCACTGAAATCCATCCTGGAGGAATATAAAGCAGGGAAGATCAGACTTCAAAGCATGCTGGAGGACTCAGGAGACAAGGTGGTAGAAGCAATCAGCCCCAGCTGAAGACAGGCAGAAAATGGAAAGCTCAAGAGGCGATGGATTCTGCAAAAGAAAGTCTCAAGTTCAGAGAAATAACAGGACACACACAGACCGACAGACAAGGACTGGGGGTGACCAAAACTGAATGGTGGTCAAAGGCCAAAGGAAAACCAAAAGAGACATGACGATTCAGGAGATGAGAAAAGAAGAGGACCCAAAAAGACTCCAAAAAAAAGCAGTCCAGCAGAGCCAGCAAGGGCAATGGACAACGTGGGAGAATGCACTCCAAAGAAGTCTCACTTGGAATGACATTTGGCACATGGCCCCTCTCAGGATCAGCTTCATTCTCAGATCTGCATATGACCTTCTACCCTCAATTGCAAACCTGGTGAAGTGGGGAAAATCAGACGACCCTTCATGCCCCCTCTGCCATGAAAAACAAACAGTGGAGCATGTCCTAAGCTCATGTAAAGTAGCCCTGGCTCAAGGAAGGTACACACAGCAGAGGGACGTCCGGAGTCATGAACCGGGTGTGGCCCAACCCCCCCTAGAGTGTCAGGACATAAGGGCCGAAACACTTGCTTGAAGGGGGCTTCTCTTCTGAGGACTCTCTGCTGCCCACGCTCTCCACGAGTTTCTTTCTGCTGGGTCAAACATGTGGCAGAAGGAAAAAACGGGATGGGCGCGAAATGGAGCTCCTCGCAGCCTAGGCCAGCTCAAAATCGTTTCAGCGGTAGCCTATTGGTATGTCCTAAAGGCAGTAGAAATAAACTGGATGCTTCACCATAAACGTTAATTTCCGTATCCAATATGGTTGCAAATCACATATTCTGTTGAAAGTGTTTCAATCATTCATAAGAGCAGTCGTTCCAAAATCCGCCGTTCAGATGAACGAATCTATGGACCATCGGAGACATCGACATGTGAAAATCTGAATGACAACGAATAAAACAACGTAGCCTATGTCATTTAAAGAACTGGGATGACTTTGAATAAGTTGCAGCTGAATGACGACAAAAACTGAAGTTCTTCTCCTTGCTCCTCCCAAACTCCAAGGTCATCCCTCCCTTCCCCCTTTCATCAGTATCGGAAGTTCCGATATTCAACTCTCATCCCAGGCTCGTAACCTCGGTGTGACTTTGGATTCCACCCTTTCTTTCAAGCACCACGTGTCTAATGTTTGCAAGGCAGCATATCTGGAAATACGTAAGATCAGTTCAATCAGACACTTCCTTTCCATTGAAGCCACAAAAACTCTGGTTTGTTCCCAAGTTCTCTCAAGCCTGGACTACTGCAACAGTCTCTTGGCTGGCTCACCAAAGTACCTAATCAATAAACTGCAGAAGGTTCAGAATAGCGCTGCCAGGCTTGTTTGCAAGGCGTCTAAACGTAAACATGTCACTCCTCTGTTGCAGTCCCTCCACTGGCTTCCAATTCAGAGGCGAATTGACTACAAGCTGGCTTCTATCTGTTTCTCTTCTGTTTTCTGGCACTGGACCAAAATATCTTTCCGACATCCTCCACATCTACACCCCATCCCGTCAACTTCGTTCCTCTGCCGACAGTCGCCTCTTGCGCATTCCTTCTGTCAGAACAAAATCTTTTGGTCAACGTTCTCTTTCCTTCCAAGGACCAGCTGTCTGGAATACACCTCCCATCAGTGTCAGACACCTACCTTCACCCCTTCTTTCTTTCAAACCTGCCGTCAAAACTAACTTCTTTCTTCAGTCGTACCCCCCCCCCCCCCCCCCCCCCCCCAACTTCCTAATCCACCTTCCGAGTGTCTGAGTGGGGTTTTGCGTGCACGCCTGGTGGTTGTGTTGCTTGTGCGTGCAGGTCGTGTTGATGTGAGTGCGTGCGTGCGTGCGGGTGTCTGAGAGCGTGGGTGTTTCGTGCGTGCGTGAGCGCGTGCGCGCGCGGTCCTGCGCTGGTGCGCGCTCGTGTGTGTGTGTGTGTGTGTGTGTGTGTGTGTGTGTGTTGTGTGTTGTTGTTGTTGGTAATGTAAAGCGCTTAGAGCCCTATTTTTTTAGAGAATAGGCGCTATATAAATCCGATTCAATAGATAACAACAAAAATTAACGTCGACATAATCAATGATATTTGGCTGACGCGAATGTTGCATCCATTTACTGCAGACATAGGGCCTAAAGGGTCTGTCCAATAGGCCTATCCGTTGGCTTAGCAGATGTGATTTTTATTTTCTTTTCCGCCAGAAGTCTGGAGATTTCTGATTGGTTGTTTGAACCAGACACCACTACAAGTACAAGCAGACGACACTTATTCTCACTGAATATCGACAGACGCCTTTTGATCACAGGTAAATAAATTAATGAATACCGACAGGCGTCATTTGATCACAGGTAAATGAATTAATGAATAGACCCATCGGCTGAAGATGAAGATCAGTTCGTATGGAAAATCAGTTCATAAATCAGTATGAAAGTTAGAAACAGTAGGCAGACAGACCAAGCCATTATTGTGTGTTGTTCATGACAAGAGTGGATTTGTTGGTGCCGCCTAGGCCTAATCCGATTACATTGCCTGTCTAATCCCCCCCCCCCCCCCCCCCCCCCCCCCCCCCCCTGATCCCCCCCCCCCTCCATTGAACATTGTTAGAATGAACACTTCCAATAAAAAAAAATGTCAACAAGGATAGTCAATGACTTATTGAATGTAGGGACACGCAAATCTCGCGCTGATAGGCCTGGCACTTTGGCTACCTCGCATACCTTTGCTCATGTTCTGCTGAACATATCCACCTCCACATGTGGGCGTTCCTTCCGGGCCCTGATCGGTCTCACCAGCCACCTGAGGACCCACACTCGGCAATCTTCCATCTGAGATTGAAGTCATGGTCATCTTCAAAATCGAAGGACGAAACACACAAGCATGTCGGTTGTCCTCTGCGGGCAGGACCTGATAGGAAGTCTGCTTATGAATCAGACATACAGAAAGAGACACAAAGGCAACGTGTTGGGTAATATTGCAAGTTCATGTCAAGACCTGACTTGTTTTGAAATATTTGTTGCTTATGGTCGGTTTCTACAGTGAACTGAAGGCCCAGAACATAGTCGTTGAATCTCTCACTGATGTGTCCATGTTGATGCGAGAGCTTCTTTTTCTCTGACTGCATATCTCTGTTCTGCATCACTGAGAGATCTTGAAATATAGGACACAGGTTTTCTTCTTCCATCTTCTGAACCTGTGAGAGGACTGCTCCAACGCCATTGTTTGAGGCATCTGCTGCAACAATTGTTGTTTTCAGAGGGTCGTAGTGTGCCAGTACAGGTGGGGATGTAAGCAGGTCTTTGATCTGTTGAAATGCTGATCCTTGTAGTTCAAACCATGTCCAGGAGTTGTTCTTCCGAAGAAGTTGACGCAGTGGTGTATTGACATCAGCAAGTTTCGGTATGTATTTTGCCAACTGATTCACCATCCCCATGAATCTTTGCAACTCTGTGATATTTGTTGGGAGCGGGAAAGCTTTTTTATCGCTTCCACTTTTTCCGGATCTGGGTGAACTCCATTCTCGTCAATGATATGTCCCAGGAATGTCACAGATTTCTTGGAAAATTCACACTTTTCTTTAAGTGTTAGTCCCGCATCCTGACATCTCTGCAAAACTTCTCTAAGAATTTTGTCATGTGCAGCTTGGGTCTTTTGCATGGATCAGAATGTCATCCATGTGGCAAATGACACCCTCCAAGTCAATCAGAATTTCAGTCATCATTTTCTGGAAGAATTCTGGTGCAGAGCTTATGCCAAATGGAAGATGATTGAAGCAGAAACGACCAAATGGCGTTATAAAAAATGGTGAGTAGTCTTGATTCAGGGGACAAAGGGATTTGCCAGAAGCTGCTCTTACAATCCAGTTTCGTGAAGATTTTACTCTGGCCTAACTTTGCCAGGCTTTCTTCAACTGAGAACATTGGGTAGATTTCTCGTTGCACCGCATTGTTGAGTTGTGATAAGTCGACACAGATTCTGACTTTTTGATTTGTTTTGGGGACACCACCATGCCTGAGCACCACTCTGTAGGCTCACTAACAGGGGATATGACGTTCAGTTTGAGCATGTTTTCAAGTTCATTTTTTTACCTTGGGAGTAGTGGGTGAGCTATTTTGCGTGGAGTGTAAATACAAGTGGGTAGCACATTCTCTTTGAGTTTGATTTTGTAATCTCTTTTCGTTTGCCCTAGACCACTGAAGAGATTTGGAAACTCTTTCTTGATTGGGTTAACCGGTGAAGATGAGCTGGCAGATTTTTGTGATGGTGGTTTATACGGAGTGAGTCAACCCTCTTTATCATGCCCAATTCAAAGCATGCTTTCCTGCTCAAAAGAGAACACGATTGGTTGTTGAACACATAGACTGTCTCTGTGATTTGTCTTCCATGGTAAGAGATTGAGGCCTTGAAGGCACCCACTGGTGACCCCCCCCCCCCCCACCCCTACCCCCCGTCCACGTAAAATCTTGTTTGCAGTCTGGAGGTGTAACCCTTTACGCCATGATTCATTGCTGCTGATGATTGAGATGCTCCAGTGTCAAGTTTGAATGTGGTTGAATGACCATTGACGTTTCAATGTTTCACCACATTTAATCAAAATCTCGGTCCAGAGATCCAAGAAAAAATTCCGAGTCCTCATGACTTTCTCTTTGAAAATTGCATTCCGAAAAATAATCTGCCATTGTGTCAATTTCATCAGAGAGTTCATGGATAGATTTTCACCCTCTGCTGCGGCAGACTGCTTTAAAATGTCCTCTTTTCTGGCACAAGGCACAAATAGCATTTCTGGCAGGACATTCATTTTTTCAGTGAGGTTCTCGTCCACAGTAGTAGCATTTCCTTTTCAGGTGTTGATCTTCTGCTGAGAAAACGCTTTGCGGAGTGAACGAAAGTTGAAGGGTCTTTTGTGATCTTGTAGTTTTTGTTTTGTATTGTCTTGCTGGTTCACTGCACTGCATTGACTGTTGGTCTGTCTCTGAGTAGAGGTTGGGATTCCCATCTGGCTTTAGCTTGTCTGCTGAGCTGAATCGCCATGGCAAGGGTTAATTTAGGCTTGGCTTGCAACTCTTCTGATAGTGAGTCATTTAGCACTCCAACAACGATTCTGTCACGTATGAGTTCTTCTTTGAGTTTGCCGAATTCACATTCAGTAGCCAACTTATGAAGATCTTGGATAAAGTTGTCGATAGGCTCTCCTGGTTTTTTTTTTCTCTGGTTAAACTTAGCTCTATCCACAATTACGTTTTTCCTGTCACCAAAGTGACGATCGAGCTCCTGTTTTAACTCTTGGTAAGTTGTTTTCAAGTCATCAATTTGTAAAACAGTCAACAGATCGTCTACTTGTTCACCCATTGCGCACAGGTAGACTGAGACTTGTTCTTGTCGATCTTTTTGATGATGCAGCTGCGTTGCGTAATAGTAGCGGTCAAACCGTTGGGACCAAACTTTCCAGTTTGCTGCCATTCCATCGAAAGGTTTGGGTAGAGGAAGACTTGTAGCTTGAGAGCGTGCGGTAGGCACATCGTCGCGATCCATCCCGTTGCTTCCACCATGTAGCATTTCCAAGATCTACGTATTCCAAGCAGGAGAGACGTTGGGTCGCTTCGTCAATGTTTACGTCGTCGCCTTGCAGTCCCCGAGCGAGGCTCGCGTGAGAGTTATGTCCCTTGAACTTGGCAGACGATGATCGATGTCGAACTCGAAGGTAACCATCCCACAATGACGAAATGGAAAAGGTTTGTGCAAGCTGCTTTGCTCAGGTGAATTTTTTTTCGGTGCAGATTCAGTGGAAGAAGTGCAAGGTTAGTTCCAAAATTCTCCTGAGTCTTTGATGTAGGCTAAGCGAACTTTAAGAAAGAAAAAAAGGGGCATCGATTTAGATACTTGCTATGGAATTTTCACTTTTGAGAGTGTCACCCTGGTTTCATATGAAAATACGACGTTTGGTCATACCTTAATCTCATTCGGAAAATTTGAAGCGATGTGATGGTGGGTCAGGGGGATGCGATAACCATGGTAACTCAGTCTGTTGGTCGCTTTTTTTTTTTTTCATTTGATATACCATGTCTCTCGCAACCTTAGATTTGGGGGGGGGGGGGGGGGGGGGGGGGGGGGGGGGGGGGGGGGGGGGGGTTGTCACGTAATCCAATGTATAGACAGAGACCACGTCTTGTAGACAGTCCTCAAGTAGGCATACATTTCAACTTGATTTTTTAAAAAAAAGGCCAAAATTTAATATTATAACTTTTTTTTTTCAGATGTCCATTGCGATACTGTATGCATGTGTAATTGCATTTTTTGTGTGCTGTTTTTGATGGTAGCATTCATTTTTAGATCTGGTGATATCTCCTTCTTTTTCACGTTCCTAATTGAATGATTGACTGCATCATTTGTTGCATGACTATGGGTCTGGCACAAACATGTGGCTTTAGTAGCATGGACGATGTATATTAAAGATTGTAAGTGAAAATCATTTAGACTTTGTTGTAGTAAAAGCCACCCTCTGAGATACATTGCTCTGAAATTTTTATTCTCATCTAAGCAAGTGAGAATTGTAAAGATGACTGATTTAGTCTTGCCAGGTTGCCTCATAAATTCTAGTCTAAAAATGTAAATCCTTTTCTGTAAAAAGAAAGTATGAAACGCTCACAAAATTACACAACAATTTGAGTTATGAATGTTTAGTAATGCCATACCATGATATTTGTCTTTCTTTTTTAAACTGAAGAAAAACGGGCTTTATATGTGTGTCACTTCAAAACAATCGATAGTGAAATCTGTCAAAATGCTATCATTGCATGCATTAGCAAAGGAATGAATATGTAGTTATTCTATTTTAAGACAGGCCTGAACAATATCAATAAATCTGTGAGTAAAATATGGTCTGATATACACTGTATTTAGATTTGAAAACAGGAGCACAGTTTTTTTCATCTTGTCACTAAGCTTACTTTCATTTCCAGTTTGCCATCTGCGTCTGACACTCATCATGTTCTCTGTTTCCAGTTAAGAATTACACAGACTGAGACAATATATGAAATTATTTGGCATGTAGATTCTCAAGCTACTGCCAGTCAATCTCATAAAAAAAAAAAAAAAAGAGCTAGAAAGCACACGTAACATTTCAGGATGACCAGTAGAAACATTAGTACTGGTAGGATCAGGCAAATGTTCCTCCAGTTTAATCGTAATCAGTGGCGTAAACCACTGGCATGGTGTTTCACCCAGATATTGTACTGTTTTCATAACCAGCTTTCTGGTAGTCCATTTTTGCTTACTCTGAAACATGGAAACTTGCATATTATATTGTCTGCATAGAAATATCATATTTTGAATCACGGTAGGCAGAACTGCTGCCTGCAACTGCCATTTCCAGTTTTGATTGCTCTTTAGGGCGTTTGCCTTTTTTTCACCCCCCAACAGAATATCCATGGTAAGTAATGCACATAGTTAAATGTGACTAAACATAACGCCTGCGTACTTGCATACTTCCTGCACTCGTGCCCGTGCACACACACTCGTGCATACACACACACACACTCATATGTACATGCAGTTGCTTGCTGCTTTTTGCGATGCATAGGTTAGGGGTCAAGAAGTACCACTGGCAAGGGAGGAGACCATCAAGGGTGATGACTTACTAAACATAATCAAACACACTAGAAACAATATTAACTTTAAGAGCAGTTTCATAGCTGTGATTTCTGTTTTATTTTCTGCAGATTGTATAACATGTTATCATGTTTTAGACTAAATCAATATAAACCAGTTTAAAGTTGTAGCCAGAAACAATGCAAAAACTGGGTAAAAAACTATGCTGTAGGTTGCCACTGATCTAGGATTTTAACCAATTCGGATTTTAACTTGTTCCTCCAAGCAAACATGGAGAAAAGAAGACCTCTCATGAAGGAGGCATCTAAGTCAAGTGGACAATATGCCTTTAAAAAAAATTTTTTTTAGTTCTTGGTTATTTGCATATGTGCTTGTAAATTGGGAGAATAAGGTTTGTTTTTTTTTAATTCGTAGAAACAGCTGTATGTATGCATTCTTTTTTGGATTCTGACTAATCTATTTTGGTACATGAAATACACTAATGCAACCAGCCGCAGTGGTGAAGTGATTAGTGTTGTGGACTCCTGGCTGGGAGGTCATGAGTTCAGTTTCCCTCAGAGCCATATTGGAATTTTTTATGCCTCGACCTGCTCCTACCCAGAGTTGAGATTGCTTTGGGCTCAACTGGGATGACTGGGACCACACAGTCGAGATTCATCCACTAAATAGATGGATCTCTGAGAGTGTTGCTCAAATTTCCTGACCAACACTGCAGGTGTCTGTATTTCTTGGGCCTGGTTGACGCCAGGATGTATTATGAAAGTTAGAGCAGAGTGCAGCCCTGTCATACTGTCTCAGACTGGAATGGAAATCTGTATTATCATCTTCATCATCCTCATTCTCATCAATCAGCATTGGAAAAAGTCTCAAATTTTATGGCCCTTCATGCCCTGCTGTCATGGTGACCTCAGTTTCAATGTCCTCTCCATGTCTATGACCTTGGTTTGATTCCAACGTGGTCATCGGTTTCAGCAAATTCATGAGGCTGTTGTTGGACAGAAGTGGTAGTGCCCTCCAGAGAGAAAACTTACTCACACAGACTCTGCAATTAAGCAGTCGTAGTTGTCAGTAGGGGGCTTAGTAGGTGATGCCCTGCGTATGTTGGATCAGAACAGGCACCACTGAGCACCACCAAGGTCTCTTCGGCAACAGTGCTGTGTCTCCTCCAGTGGGTTGCCTCTTAACAACATGACATTGACTGCTCCATGTGGATTGTGGAGCTGTTGTGGATGGGGCCAGGCTTTGGACAGGAGGAGGGTTGGAATGAGTGGCTCGAGTGCAATGACAGTGAGGTGGCACAAAAGATAGGACAGCTAAAACGAAAGGCACTAATGCTGGAAAAAATTCAATTTTTGATTGGTGTGGGATTTACATAGCATAAAACTGAAGTCCTCAACATTTGTGAATGATATCCATTTCTGGAAATAGTTTCGTTTCAAATGTCACCTCTATGCACCACTAGAAATACAGCCCCACTTCAGACGTTACCTCAGTGCAAAACTAGATCTATTATTTAACTGTCAATAATGATGCATAGCATAACCGTCAGAATATGAATGATCCATAGAACACACAAAGTAAACCCACTAGACTGCTGATGTTTGGGCCCACAATAGAAGATAATCTTCCCAGTCCATGCTAGCATAGACTGAAACCAGTATTTGTCTGGCTTTATTGACTGAAATGTGGTATTTTTCATTATTATGTTATAAATGGCTGTACAAGCTACCATGACCAGTAATTGTTGAATATATTCAGTAGCAGACAATTGATCTTGAAAGGATATGCGTAGCCTGGGTGAGAAGTTTTGGTGTTGAACTTTAGATAAGAATTCATTAGGAAAAAAAAAAATCAGTAGCTAGATCTACAGCCAGAGGTCTATATGATGAAGGGTTTTTCATGGAAAAAGATTTTGAAAGAACAAAATTGCTAAAGAAAACATACATTAACCTCAGATCTGTTTTTAGAACTTTGTGTACCATGCACCCGCTTATCAAAATCCCATTAGGATAAGCAGATTATACATTCAGTGGGAAAGTTGCATAAATTGCTGATCACGACCAAGAGTTCGATACTCATTGTATGGGTTGAAGCAAAAGATAGGCCAATATTCTGTATATAACTGAAATGTCACATGTTTTTCCCACTATTTCTGGAATAGCAATGTGGTTCTGACTTGGACAACTATTTACTGAACTTCACTACTAGCCATAGAGCATATTTTTGGCAGTGCGCACAATTTTTCAGTTTTAATGATCTGCAGGTTTAGACCCCATAGGAAATTGCCACATGATCCTAACTCTTGCTTTATGAATTTCACAAATAGATAACGAGAATGATTGAAATGTTCATTACAATTCTTCTGAACCTTTGCCAGTTATTTTGCCCCTTAAAAGCTGCTGTACTAGTGTCTTACATGACTGAAAATGGACGTCTTGGGCAAGGCAACTTAGCTGTGTAGTCTGGGTCTGGTGCCACAAACAATTTTGTAGAAGTTGAGGTAAAGGCCCATAGTCTAATGGCCTTAGGGGCAAGGAACTGAGAGGTTTACCATATCTGAGCACGGTATAATGAAAGGGGCCTCACATCTCTCATTCTCTGCCTTATAACCTTCGCTGAGTGTGAATCAGAAACTGTTGGCTGCTGGGTGAATAGAGGGGGGTTTCCAGCAGAAAAAATCTGACCATGTGAGAAGTTAAAATCTGTGGCAGTTGGCTTTGCAGGCAAAAGCTTTTATCTCCCTATGGGCTCCACCACCAATGATTTCCGGTTATGAGATTATGTTGTCTGGTCACCTAACGTTTTTGACAAGTTGGTGAATTCATTGCCTTGATTACAATTTACACCTGAAACTAAGTCTCATCTATTAATCGTGGACTATGAAAACAGATTGTTCAATAGTCTGTGGAGATGTATCCCACTCAAATAATAAGAAATAAACAATCAGACACACTCTTACTCATGTAAACCAGACAAACGAAAGAGAAATGTTAACTCCAAGATTTTATTTTCCAAGTTTTTGAACAGAAGTATTCCAACATACATTCTGGATCAGAGAATCAGTCATAATGATCACCAAGGATGACTTCGTTCTTAAAAAGGCTGAAACCACAAGAATTCGTAACCTAGCTCTTTAGCTTTTTGGTGGTATTTTATAAGAATGGTTTTATTTCACATTATCATGAGCAACTTATTCAGTTCAGAAGGCTTTTTTCCACACAGTTCGAGAGATTGATCAATGTATGGATGGATAGGTAGATGTAGACTGAGGGAGAGGGAGTGTGTGTGTGTGTGTGTGTGTGTGTGTGTGTGTGTGTGTGTGTGCCTCATATATCTTCTGCTCATCTTGAGTTAGTGATTTATCAAACAGCTGTATAAGTGATCAGAGAGAGAAAAACAAACTACACCACTTTGACTTAATCTTCTCATGAAATTGTAGTAATTAATGCACTATGGTGAGATTTATTCATTTTCCAGATCTATTTAGTCAGTTTACCAATTCCCCCTCTTTCCCCCCGTCCTACTTGCCAGGATAATTCTTACAATAAGATCAGGGTACTTGTCTTTGAGGAGGGTGAAAACAGTCAATTAAGGCCCGACATGCATCATGCCCAAAGCTTAAAAGAACTCATTCCGACAATTGTTCCTGACAAATCAGATTCTGTAGGTAACGCCACTTGAGTTGGCAAGTTAGGTAAAATGTGCATTAGGCTAGCTCCACAAAGATCTGTGCACAACTTGAACCTGGTAAGTCATATGACAAGTGCATATTGCTGATTATGAAAATTATCTATGGACGGAATCTATCTGAACTGACAATGCAAAGAAGATGTGTGCTAGGCCAGTTTGACAAATATCAGTAGGCAAAGTTTACCTGAAACCCTGTGTCCATAGCAGTCCCAACAGACATGTTGACAAATCTGCTTCAACCAGCAACCATGTGATATGCACAAGGCAAGCTGCACTGAGGGTGCTGGGATGTGCCTCTTCTGACAGAAAAAGGATCTTATATAATAAAAAAATCTTGAAGCATTTTTCTGGGGCATCTATATTGTAAATTCAGAATGAATGAGGAAACAAAAACTATCGTTAAATGAAAAAGTGCTACTAGTTTTCAAATAGGAGCTGTAATATACAAGGCTCCAAAGCAGTAGAATCATTAAAAACATAAATCACTACCAAAACCTTGGGATGTAATGTTTTGAATTCGAATATAAAAATGCATGTGTAAATTAACACTATTGTTCTATTAACACTATTGTTCTATTGAAGTAAAGAAGATGACAAACACAGCGGATACATTCCATTAGAAAATGAAACACTTGTATGATGTGGTGAAACTTCATTTCTTATAAACTGATGATGATATAGTTCAGGTTTGCCAAGATTTAGATCATTTTGCAATCTCACTCTCTATATAGATATTTTTCATCCCTCTTCACCATTAAATGTGTCAAATGCCAACCTGTATTGAAATCGATTGCTCAGCCATGCTAACAGTGCATCTACTATTTGCAGCACTGTTGACATTACGATGAATTAGATGCTAACCTTACATCATTTTCATTACTGAACTTGAAGATTTTTCAGTAGTTTCAACCACTTTAAGATCACACAAACAATGCAGTAGCAACTGCCTCTAAGAAAAGTGCCATCTCCATAAATAATTTTAAGAAAATTTCAATCTGTTCCATGCTAAAAAGATCGACAGTATGATATGCACAGCTATAATCTTTTAAAAGCAACATTATAGAACCAATTGAATCAAAATTTAGAGATGCATCTGACTCTAACAACTCGCATCACCTTCCTCTGTTTTCAATTCATGTATTTATTTCAATTATTAGAAAAAAAACATACATATAAAACTTTTTTCCAAGTGAAAACGGTAACAGATAGGTGACCTCAGACCCATTCTGTGGCAGAGGGTCATGTTTGTGATTGAGGGGGGCATCAAACTTGTCATGTATGTAAATATGCGGCTATTTGAGGTTGAAAGACAGTAGGCTCGCTTTAATCTCTGATAAATCTCAACAGTCACCAGTGTTCAAATTATGGTGGCTGCAAAGGAAACCTAGGTCAAGTACAAATCAATGTTCAGTTCTAGCAAGCATTCAGCATTTCCTGTACTTAATAGGTGATAATTTTGCAAAGGACTGATTAAAACCATAGCAATAAAAGATGCAGACCAAAAGAGTTTTAAAGGTAACAAAAGATTCAGATGAAAAGTTACTCCCTTGTTTTTGATCCTCCCTCCTCCCCCATTTTTGGCTGAAACAAAAGTGATCCAAATTTTAAATTGTCATTGTTTACATCTTTACATTTAAAAAAGGGGTCTCAACAGGAGATCAAAAACTGATAGAAAAACTGATCATGATGCAGAACATAATGTAAATTGTTTCCTTCCAGAAAACATACACTGTTCTGTATTATTTATCACCTCTGATTATAAACTTCACTTTTTGCAGTTGATTGTTCTATACATCATGTAAATACTTTTCCCTCAAAAAAAAATCTTTTAAAAATGAACAAAAACAAACTAGTTGAGCACAAAAAACATAGTCAAATGAAAGCAAATAACAAGCAGCGGTAAGTTTTGGTAAACTGACAATCCACTTGAACAGAAATAAGGGGGGACAAAAATCACATTCACAAGGTGTTCTTAATGGAAGCAGTGACTCAAAAACAAAAACAAACAAAAACCAAAATGAAAATGAATGTTTTAAATTCCAACAGGTAGCTTCTGAAAAGCAAAAAAAAAAAAAAAAAAAAAAAAAAAAAGAAGAAAAAGAGGGCAGAAGGGAAAAAACAACAACAAAAACCGCATTTCTAATACAAAGAAAAATGTAATCTTCAGAATGTTATAATTAACCAAGCAATGCAGGTCATTTCTGGTGGTGAAACGCCACCTTCCAGAATTTACGCACTGGCTGCAAAACAATGGATTGTAATTAAAAAAAAAAAAAAAAGTGAAACATGCAAAAGATGTTTAAAATCATGTATCGTAACTATGTGGAAAAGCAATGATTGCCATGGGCAAAACACACTTCTACTAGTAGACAACTGAAACAATTAAGTCTCCAAGTTGAACATAAAAAAAAAGCTTAACTTCACTAAAAGCTTAGCTGCATATCAAAAGAAAACAAAAATCTTCAGTCGCGCACTATCCAACCTGAACCCAAACAAGTAGATAGAATTAGAAACAAAAAGATGTCATTTCAAAGCCAAAGTTCTTCTTCTGCACAGGAGTGTTCCACATTCCTCAAACACAGAGAAGAAAAAAGAAACTGTTGCAAAATAATCTAATCACATTGATATTATTCATGTACATGCTCAAAATGAAACAAAAAATGATGACTGGATACAACCAAAATGAGCATATTCATAATGGTGTGTGTGTGTGTATGTGTGTGTGTGTGTGAAGCAAAAAGAAAACAGTCCAAAACAACAAAATCCCTGTACCTTGTGGAAAACAGAGCTGTATCATACACGCAGACAAGGAAACCAGTCTCTATGAAAATGAGATAAGCAGCATTTTCCCATTTGTGACATGTACAAGTTTTCATTCCCCTTAAAAAAACAAACAAAAAGACCTGGATGTTTGTGAGATAGCACGTACTGCACATGCTTTTCATGTGTGTGTTGTACAGTGAGCAAGCATTATATACTGCTTGTGCACGTCAGTGCAATGCATAAAATCATGTAAACTTGTGCACATGTACTTTTAACTGTGCACAAGTACAAAGACAACTGATTTAAAAGAAGAAAACATTAGTGATAAAGCTAGAAAAGAATAACAAAGTATGTTCATAAATAAATATGATGCAAATGGGGATGGAGTGGGATTGGATGAATAAAACATTTTTTATATGTGTATGATCACGGGCATGTGTTACAGATTGAGCTTATATGTTCGCAGGTACATATGCTTGAGAGAAACAAGAGGGAGGGTGGGGGAGGAAGAGAGGGAGCAGGAGAGACTAATTGTGAATGTACAGCATGTGTTATCATGCAATAACAACTAAGTGTGACTTGAAAAAAACCTACATACACAAATGCAAACATATGTAAATGAATAAAGTAAGTAGTGATGATGAAAAAACCTATATTAACTTCATATGCAAGTAAATACTTAGTTTCACTTGGAACTGAGTGAACAGTAAACTCCTTGGTTATGGCATCTGATGAAGATGAGACTATCATGGCACTTTTTCCAAAACATTCCAGTGATAACAACAAAGCATTAATAATATAATCTATAACGGTTAAACACCTTGTCAAATAATGACAACCACCAACAAACATAATCTGTTAGCTTCCTACACCATTTAAAACGAGGCCACCATCACACTAATTCACATAATCTCAGTCTGCAGGCTCATTCAGCTGATCCTATGATGGCACACTGAATCGCAGCATGATGGCACACAACCAGGCTGTATTGGTACTGGCAGACATTCCACTTAATTTCTTACTTCTTGATTCAGCGCGCCACCTCCACCATCATGGCTGTTGGTTGTTTTTCCCTCTCTCTCTCTACAAACCTATCTTGCACAGACACCGAATACAGGAAAGGCCATATTGGCAAATAATGGACTGAGCTGGAGATGGCTGCCACACTTTTTACATTCACACCATCTTGTTATCCAAGTGCAGCAGTTGGACGTGGCCACCGTACAGCTGACGTTCACATTGTTCATATTCACACCGTCTTGTCCGAGGAAAGCAGTCAAACATGTGCAAAGAATAGCAACAGTAGATCTTTGGGTAAACAATCTAAGTGGAGGCAACAAATTGAAAAATAGAAAAGGAATTAGAAATAATTTTTTTTAAAGCATTAAACATAATATGATAAATAAATAATTTCATGCATCAAGCATCAGTTTGTTGTCACTTAGATCATGCATGATTTTTATTCATCTATGCTATTTTTCATTTGTCAAAAAATAATTTAATGTAACATTTAAAACTAGTGTGAACAAATTTAGAAAATAGTTCACATGATCAACAATCAAAACAATAAAATGAAAACTATTCAGCTCATAAGCAGTTAAAGAAACAAACTATACAGATCATAAGCAGTTAAGAAACAAATCGGACCTAGTACAGATCAGATATCAACAATAGCAAATATTTCAAACAGTTCAGATCATAAGCAATCAAAGAAGGTAATCTAAGACACAATCAAGCAAAGGAAAATTTACTACTGCCATGAACGACGATACTTCTCTAGCAACAAAGAACAGAATCTTCTCAAAAGGTGGAAATGTCAGATGTTTCAAGCCCAAACCATTAAATAACAACATCTACAAACAGGGATAGGGTTTGGGTCAGGTATGCCAGGAGATTCCACAGATGACAATCATTCGGACAGAGGCACAAATTAACACCTCTGCATACAGATGACTCGAGCACCGATTCTCTTGATATCCTATGAATTGGTATGTACGTTCCAAAGATGATAATCCATATATCAAAGCCGCAAATTAACACAGATTTTACCAGCGATTCTCTTGATATCCTATGAACTGGTAGATTCCAAAGATGATGATCAAAATAACCATGCCACAAATCAACACCTCTTCTATTGCTGAAGCATGCAACAATCCCATTAATAATACTACAAACTGACACTCTGCTAACAATGACATAGGCAACAATATAACAAATAACACTCCAGCAACAATCCTAATGATGATTCCACACATTGACACCTCTGCTACAAAATAAAGCAGGCAATGATCTCATTTATAATACCACAAATCAACACCTCTGCTGTAGATGAAGTAGGCCACAATACTACTATTAAATATCACAAATTAAGACATCTGCTGTAGGTGATGTTGGAAACGATCCTTCTAAGATCACAATTAACACATTTGCTTTAGATGAAGCGGGTAACAATCCTGTTGATAATACCACAAATTAACAGCTACTGCAGATGAAGCAGGTAAGAATCCTATCAATAATACCACAAGTAAACACTTTAAACACCTCTCACAGCAAATTTGGTAGGCAATAATCTTCTTAACAAATCCACAAATGAAGACTTCTGCTATAGAAGATACAGGCAACAACCCTATTGATAAAACCACAAAATGACATTTCTGCTTTTAATAGTTACACTTCTGCTGTTAGATCCTATGGACAAGGAGCCTATGGACAAAGCAACAAATAATATAACTATTATAGATCATGCAGGCAGCAGTGCCGGTGAGAGTAACCAATATCAATGCTTCTGAAACCAGGTTCCACAGATGATAGTCCTGCTGATAACACTGCAAGTATTCTGCTTATGGATTGCATAGACCACAATACTATCGACAAAGGCCTCTGCCAGTAATTGACACAAATGAATACTTGTGTTAATAGATTCCATAGAAAATGCTGCTGACCAAGCAAAAACTTTACATTTCAAACAGGAGGTAACACATGCAACAATACTATTGAAACAACCACAAACTGACACTTCTGCTGGTAAATAATAAGGGCAACAATCCTGTTCACAAAGTTAAAAATTAGCATCAGTATCAACAGGTAACATATAGAAAACAATCTTGATGACAGAACCATGAACTAAAAATTTCAAAGAGTAATTAATATAGAAAACAACCATTTACACTAATGACTAACTCAGACTTTTGCCAGTAAATTCCATAGACAACAAATCCTATTGAAAGAAGTCTCAAACTTAATGGGGTTTTTTTTTATCGTTAATTCCACTGATAACGATCCTGTTGCTACAAGCCACTAGTCAATACTCAGGAAAACGATATAAACAATCCTGTTGCAACAAACCGCATTAAGCACTTTTGGCAGTAACTTTAATGGACCACAATCCTACCGATACAAGCCACAAATCATACATCTCTGCTAGTATGTCATACAATTAACAGTAATCCTACTGGCAGTGCCATGTGTATCACAGTGTCCGTATTTGATCAGTGTAGGGTTGCTCCTAAGGGAAGTACTTCATGCTACTCCCTCACATCTTTCAAAACATAATCGTACAAAAATAAAACACAGGTACATTTCAGTCACAGATGGTCACGAAACATGTAAGAATCAAAAGGTAGGAGAAACAAAAGGTAAATGATTTATTACAATGCTCAAAATTTACATCATAGCAAAGCAGGAATTTAAGATAGGAGAAGCAAAACAAAAAATACATGATTGTTGCTATGCTGCAGATTTCACACAGCAAAAGGAATTAACATGCAGGAGAAACAAAATGTAATTAATTGTTGCAAAGCAGCAGAATTTCACACCATAGCAAAAGAAGGAATTGCAAGATAGGAGAAACAAAAGGTAAATGATTGTTGCGGTGCAGCAGAATTCACATCATAGCAAAAATGTAACCTGACATCACATGCACACACCACTGCGTCACACAATACTCTGCAACATGGCAAATGAATTTGTGATTTCACAGAGTAAAAACCAAACACAACTTAAAAATATGTATAACATCATGTCATCGTGACATCTGAGTGACATGGAGGTTATCATTCAACATCAGATCTGTTGACAAGATACTCAACTTTCACTATAGATACAGTTAATCACAGTTGTGAAACTCATACATTTGATGACCGTTTACTTTTCTATTCCACTGTCCAGTAGACACAACTATAAATCAAGAATGGTACTCTGCAAAATCTATCATCAATGCCAATTGCTGTACAACAATAAATAAAGATCGGCAGCAACTTAAATACAAATACTAATATCATATATTGTATGAGAACCAAGATATTTTCTCAAACATGTAAGTATCCTTAAAAAAAAAAACTCGACTATTTAAAGAGATCTGAGCTCCATATTTGACTGAATTAGTCCATCCCAGCAAGTGAGCTGTTGCCAAGTTCTGAGTATAGTAATCTACGTATGAAATGAATAAAAAAAAGGCAGGGGGTGGGACTAAGAATAAAAGGAGTTAAACGGCTAGAGTAAAGATTCAATGGTGCTCATCAACAGACCAGCCTATTTAATTTTCCTCGTAACTCAAAATCCTTTAAAACTCCGCGAAGCACCAGTCTCAACAGTAATGTGACTGCTATCCATGTTTAGATAAACATGCTGCAGCGTGGGGGGACATGATGACTGAAACAGGTATGAAGTCAAAGCCTTCAGTGAAGAGTAATCCATTAAACAGGTTCAGATCTTATTTCTTTTGGAAAGTAGGACATGATTATTACATCAGACAAAAAGGCAATAAGCCCAGGCTCAGATGCAGGGGGGAATGTCCAACAGTCAAGAGAGTTTTAACACAAATTACAATTCTTCTCAATTTCATCTCCAATGTTACATTTTTACCAAAAAGCATGACCACAAAAATTCACTTTTAACACTTGAAACAAAAGTCTACAGCATAAAAACTTGACATGTAATCAGTAAAGTATTAGGCTATTTACAACAAATGGAAAGTTCCCGAATGCATGTCAAACTCTTTCACACGAGATGAAACTGTTCTAGTTCATATACATACATTTTCACTACAGCAGAAGAAAAAGAAAATTTAAATGCACACAAGAATGTCTCTAAGGTATACACTGAATTATGTGTTAGTTTACCAAAGCACCTTTTTTCACATTTGCTAAAAAAAAGATATGCTGATTAAAGAAAATATGAGCACATCACTACAAACAAACAAGTTGTATGAAATCACTATGAAATAATTAGAGCAATAACTGCTATTCCTTTCACACAATTAAGCTGTAATACACACTAGCAAAAAATATTTTTCTTAATCATTGACAAATTGTAACAGAAAGAACCCTATTGTATGCTCCAGACATGTTCTTAATGAAAACATCACAATTTATAACAAATGGGTTAAAACACAAAATAAAGAAAATTTTATACCTATCAGAAGTATGTTTATAGCAAAGAAAAGAGAAAAGTTATTTCACCTGAAAACAAAATCTAAAATATTCCAATAGCAACAACAAAAATATTAAGAGTGACATAAACAGAGAAGCTGACTGAATAATTACTAAAAACATAACAGACAAAGAAAAATATTAATCAGCTTGTAACACTTCAAATCTTACACTGTTTATGCAGGCACATGCTTGAACTATTTGACATCAAGCCCATGTTGCCCTTAAACTAACCAATTATGTTAAATAATCAAATATTTTCTTGTGAAAATAAAAAGACAAGAAGAAAGACAATACACACCAACCCAATACAGAAACAAAAGTTTCTGAGATGAGAAAACTATGTGAGCATTTAATAACATTAAATCGGTTATTCTCAAATAAGAGAAAGAGAGAGGGAGGGGATCATATTAATGTAGGTGTTTATTTAAAAAAGGGTTATGTACTAGAAATGAGGAAAAAGTCTGAAGATGAAGAATGGAACATAAAAAGGCCCATGAACACCAACCATGCCAGTTAATATAAGTGACTTTCATTCCTGATATTACAATAGTGTGACTATCAGTATTATTTTTAAGAAAAAAAAACATCACTTAGTAAATGACTCATGACTGGTACATGAGTTCGGTGTTTTCAAACTTTCCTATGGTTAGGCAACAATTAAACCATCATGCAATCACAATCTCAATCAGAATGCAATAATTCATGAAAAAAGCACAATTATTTCTTGCAATCTTCACATAATTTCAATAGCAATGAAATCGTTTCTATGAAATACGTCAGCATGCACATTTCTTCATACTGAGGACTATATACAAAGACACATCTTCTATTTTGGAAAAAAAAACTTGTACAAAAGTATGGATAACCTTTCTTTTATGCTTTATCTGGCATGTTTTAGGAGTTTAAGTCGAACACCTAAAACATTCTTGCCATCTCCAATTTTTTCCATTTCTCACAGAAAAATATAATACATACTTGGCTTACATATGTTCCTTTAGTTTTCCTCTGGTCAAATATGGATGAACAGAGACCTTCCAATTCCAAACCAAATCAAATTATCGGATATTAATTGAAAATGTCATCACAAATGAAGTTGTCAACTTAAACCTCTTCTTATAACTGTCAATCTACATTAACATGAACTGAAAAATTAAGACTTCCATTTTATGCATGATTTGTACAGACTTTGGAAAGCATCTGATTATATTACACAGGTAAAAAGTGTTATTTGATAAACTGTAATATGCAATAAACCTGAAGCAAATGTTACAGCAAAGAAACCAATGTACGTGTTAAAACCAAAAGGGAAAACAGAACACGTATCGCATTTTTTTGTTAATTCAGTCAAACTTTTTTTGTTGTTGTTTTTTTTTTAACAGATATACATGAAATTTTGTATAAAGTTTCAAGCATATATGTAGCCAGTAAACTGTGTTCATTTAATGTCAAGGTTTAATGCACACACAATTCATCACTAGCTGACAACCAACGCTAGTTGAAATAAACACAATCTGATATGGACAGAGACTTTCAAAAGTGTTACTTTGGACTTGTTTTAAGACATGAAGAAATTCGTATCTTAAACACAATTTTCAAAATATATTTACAGTTCAAGAGTGACACATCAAATAGAAATTTGAATGCATGCAAAATGTTTATACAGATTTGTACATGATCTAGTTTTATACATTACCATCAGTAATCCAAATCCAGTTTATTGTCAAAAGGAATGAACAGAAAAAGAGGGTTATCTACTGATACAAGTATGCTGAATGTAGTCTGGCAAACAGAAATCCACGCATAAATTCAGAATATACCATTGAATTAATATAACAAAAGAACACACAAATTTGGACACACTGACATGAACATGATTTGATGCAAGCTGTTTGTGAAACAAACTGACTTCCTCAACCAAATAGAAATTTCAGAACACCCCATCACATTCAAACTTACCACAGATTTTTAAAACTGATAACTGATTATGTTAATGAGACAATACATAACATTACAGAAAGGATGAATCGCTAACCACTTGTTCACTGCGGAAAGGAAGAATCGCTAACCACTTGTTCAGATAGTTAATCAATGAGAATAAGAGCACACAGCATGAAATAAGCAGCCTCGAAACATGGTATAGATCATTTTGATAACAAAATTTTCTTTTTTGCATAATCAGTCCATGGAATTCATATGTTCATGAAAAAAAGGGATGGGCGATGAAAAGGAGAGAGAAGCATTAAAAAAAAAAAATCAAAGTCAATGTTATCAATGAACCTTTACATCTCTTCTTGCTCTTCTACTTCATTCACACACACACACACACACACACACACACACACACACACACACACAAGTAAAATGGCAATAAAGTTACTCTAGCATTGGTTCAACAATTTTATGTAAATCAAACATGTTTAGGAAAATAAAAGTTTTCCACAAAAAGCGAAACAATACAAAGTGTCGAGCATTAAGCATTTCAAGGTGTATCCACTAATCATATAGATCAAAGAAATCACATTTATATTATCATCTATACAACAAGAAGAATCTCCCAAACAATAAAGTGTTATCTGAGTAAACACAGGTTTCTATAATAAAACAGGATGACAAATATTACCAGTAGACAGATATTTCTATAGTAACAGGATGACAAAATATTACCAGTAGACAGATATTTCTATAATAAACAGGATTTCAAAATATTGCCAGTAGACAGATATTTTGCATACAACACATACTGGTATCTATCTACCTTAATTTTGTTAAAACCAGTTTTAGAGTGGATATATTAACAAATGTCCTATTGTCAAATTCCTCTGAAGAAATACACAAAAAGCCATCATTACACTCGTTACAAACAGCATGCATGCAGCAGCGTAACACACATACAACTTAAGCTCACAGAATCATCATCTCTAAGCATAGTGGGCTAACAAGCGTAGCAAAACACCATTATTTTTCAATGTTATATACAAAGGTTCAGAAAATAGTAATATCAAATGTCCTTTAAATCATGATTAGCAGGTGCAACGCTTCCATTCTGAACATCCTTTTCAAGGAGGAGAGGAGGCAAGGCTTTCACTGAGGAATCTGCAAAAAGAAAAAAAATGCTGATAGATCAAACAGCCCTCTTTTAAACAAGGAAAACTTTCTAAACACCTGCACAAAGGATATCCAAGCATACAGTATTGGAATTTACACACCCATGGCATTTGTACAAATGTAATAGGGGAGGCAATCACCACAGAGCTGCCTGTTGCACCTTGGTGACAGGATGATCTGAAGGTATGTGGCATGTAGCTTCCGCTTTCAAGCTTGGCTCCAGACTGTCTGCAAAACATAGGTATATGCTAGGAAAGACACAGACCCATAAATCCATGATTCCAGCTGAGGACTCACAATGGCAAACCGAGGAACACTGGCCATGCAACACTGCCACAAAAGCAGCTGAAGCTGCCTCCTTGCATTCCCTGTTGCTCTGAACTTGGTCCTTATCGTCACACAACTAAACAGACTTTTAAAGAACACTTCTCTCAGAATCCCTTACCATTGCTGTGAAACTACCATTAGAACTACCTCAAAGTAAATTCCGTAGCAATCAATGACAAAAGTGCATGGATACTGTCCATGGCAACATCATGTGACCATGAGAACTTTATGTAACCAGGAGGTGATGTAAATAAAGACTGTATTTGGCTGTCGGACATGATTAGAACCCTGGAATTTGTTAAGTATCTGTCTCAAAAGGCTTTATATAATTCTGCAAGGCTTTTAATGATCTACAAATGAAATGCTCTGTAATTTCTATAACCTTTTTTATTTTGTAAAAATGCTCTCGGTCAACATTTTCTTAGATTTTATCTATCTTTACCATTTTCTATAATCTTCTCGTTCCTCTTCTTGTTCTTCTTCTTCTTCCTACAATTGTTATTACTAATATTATTATTATGATGATGAAAATCACAACCTTGATTGTTGTTATTATCAGTGCTGCCATAAAAACATATTGTTATAATTATTACCTCATTCTTCTTCATCTTCTGTTATTGTTTCTACAATTACTACTATCATTATTGTAAGTATTATTATATGGTTATACTACCACTATGATTATTATTTCATTATCTTTGTTATTATTTGCAACCCATATCTCCTTTCCTTCGTTGTTCACCCTTATCTCCTTCCCTTTGTTGTTTCACCGAAGACCAAATTTTAAATCAGACTGCAGATATTGCAGACTGTTTGTTCACTCTTTGCTCTCATTATTCTGAATGTTATTTATCCTGCCTGAAGAAGACCAAACAGGTTGAAAGTTGTTTGTTTTACAGTTTGTTTGTTCCTTTGTTTGGCGGTGCAGTAATTCTGTTTTTGCTCATGTTTCAGTTTCCACCTGTTGTCACCCCACTCTAAAATCCAAATGTACAAACCCAGCCTGCGAACTTTGGATGGTGGCTCGTCTTGCTGACCTGTTGCCATCAGCCTTGGGGCAGAGGAGGCTGACTGTCTGACAGTAGAGTCAATGCTGCGGCTGCTGCTACCGGCAATGGCTGAACGGCTTGGGCCTGGGCGTGGTGGAGATGGACATCTTGATGCTGGAGGTGGGCGCGGGGGGGATGGCTGGCGTGGAGGTGTTGTGTGTATGTGTCAAACTGAAAAAACAGAGTTCCATTATTTTTTCCCCCCTGAATTATAAAGGAAGGATTAATTCTTTGCTATTATTGAACATTACATACATTCTGCCTTTCAGGCCAAACTCAAAGCTGATGTATCAGTGAAATACACTGGGTTGTTGTTTACTTTGTCAATCAATCAGGAATATTTTTTTTTAGCAAAGAAAAGGTAACCCTAGTTTTCAATACTGAAATCAGGCACTCAGATCAACACCAAGTCAGGTACACAGGACAATAAAGAAAAGGGGTAAATGGGATGGTAATGAATACGGGCACATGGAAAAGCACAGGAATCAGACACACAATACAAACTTCAGGCACACAGGAGAGTGCAGGAATCGGGGACAGGATCATATGGTAATCAGGCACATGTAGCGATACAGCACTGGGATAGTACAGAAGTTGGGTACATACGACAATACAGACATCAGGCAAGAAAGACAGTATCACAGTAGGCACATAGCATTGACATACAGAAATTGGATAACCAAGTAATGCAGAAACTATACACACACACGCATGCACATGCACACACACAGAGGATAATAAAAAAAAAGGTCGGGCACACAGGATAATACAGAAACCAGGCACACAAATACAAAATCAGGCACATTGAATGATATAGAAATCAGATGTACAGAACACTGCCAAGACAGGCACATAGGACTAAACAGAAATTGGGTACATCGGATAATCCCCAGATTAAGCATACTGGATACTACTGAAATCAAAAACATAGGATAAAAATTAAAATAGAAAAAAAAAAAAAAAAGGGCACAGGATCATTACAAAATCAAGTACATGGGATATACCAAAATTGGACACACAGGACCGTGCAGAAATCTGGCATATAGGATAGTATGCCACCAAAATCAGGCACACATGATAATACTATATCATCTCACAGGATAAGGCATAAATGGGGCATAAGGGATAATACCAAAATCAGGCACACATGATGATACTATATCATCACACAGGGCAGAAATCAGGGTATACAGGATAATACCAAAATCAGGCACACATGGTAATACTATATCAGACATATACAATAATGCAGAAATCTGGCAAATAGGATAATATAGAGATCAGGCCTAAAGGATGATACCAAAATCTGATATTCAGAATAATACAAAAATCAGGCACACAGGATAATTTCAAAACTGGACACAAAGGACAATACAGAAATCAGGCACATAGGACAATACAGAAATTGGCAATACAGAATAGTATTGAAATCAGATGAACAAGACAATACAAAAATCAAGCACAGAAGATAGTTCTGTGGGCAAACAGAGAGAATTTCTGTATAAGATGATACCAATATCAGTCAGTAAATAGGATAATAATTGGGGACACAGAATATACAAATCAGGCACACAAATTGATAAATAAATCAGGCGCTGCGAATGATATGCAATCACGGACACAGGCTGATAAGCAAATCTGACACAGCGGATAATACATAAATCAGACCCACATGGTGATATGTAAATCAGGAACACAGGACACAGATTAGGCACACAGGGTTGGACTGAAATCTGGCATACAGGACAATACAGAAATCAAGCACACAGAATTCAGAAATTTGGCACACATGATGATACAAAAACGAGGCACACTGGGCATGACAGAAATCGGGAGCATGGATGAAACCAACATCAGGCACACATGATGACAAAGAAATTGGGCACATATAGAATTATTTCCATACCAGCTCCTGAGCTCGGTTGACAATCTGTTCAGCCAGGTCACATGCTTGGCATGCCTCTTGTCTGTCATATATGTCTGAAGGAATCTTGGGAAAGACGAGCAAATCTGGGTAACGCATGCGTGTGTGGGCCTGAGCCACATTATGCAGTGCATTCACGCTTTGTTGAATCCTTGCATCTCCAATCATGGAAGCAAGCTGGCAGAGTTCATGGCTGTATTTCATGTCATGATTGGCGTTACGCCGATACAGAACTGCTTTAAGTGCTTTTTCTGCAGTCTGAAAGAACACAAATGCCATCACTAATGAGTCTCTTTTAATTTTTCAAAAAAATCTGTTTTACATCCAATGATACAAACTAATTACAAATTCATTAAGATCCATTCTCACTATCTGTTGTAACCACTTTAACTTAAGACTTGCAAGAGTTAATAGAGTCTATGCTATCACATAGTTTGGGTTGTCTGTAGGTGTGTCTGTCTTTGTGCTTGCATGTATGTGTGAGTAGGTCTGTGGTAAACTTTGGCATTTTCTCAGCAAGTACAAGCATTAAAGTTATCAAACTTGGTGGAACATAAGAATTGACCTTTCAATGTGATTCTTACTATGCAGAGATGGAGATATAAATAAACATAACACACATATAATCATAGTTAGTAATATACAATGTTTCATTAGGAATCGACCTTTTAATATGATTTTTAACAAGCAGAGGTGGAGAAGTAAATAAATACACCACAAAGTAAATTGTCATCAATAATATGCTATATTTCACAAGAAACTGACCTTTAAATGTAATTTTACCAAGCAGAGATATAAACAAACATATCAAGAAACGTAGAACAAAAATGTGTCATGAAGACATATCTTGGCAAATGTAGCCAAGTAAAACTTTATGAGTTTATTACTTATATTCAAGAAAATGAATATGCTGTAAAGCAGCTAATATAAGAATTTGCCAATGCAACAATAACAGAGAACACACACAAGCACACGCACACACATATAGACGAATGCTTCCGCATTTAACATTGCTGCCAACATGAAGGAAATATGTGGTAACCAAGGAAAAAACAAATGAAAGTACGAATTAAAATAAATCATTACATGTGTCACATGAAATAAGATTAATACATGTTGTCACAGTTTCCATGATGCACATTTAGAGAATGTCAGCAATCTGTATGCTGCACCAGACATCACAGAGAAGGAGGGGACAGGGGGGGGTGGGTGGGGGTTTACTAAGTGAGGAATTGTGGAGCGGTGACGGGAGAGAGTTGTGTCTGGCAGGTGATACTGTATTGTTCAGCTCTCAGCTGGCCAGTCTGCTTTCTTCTGAATCACCTGTGTGTGTTAGTGTGAGCATGCGTGCACATGTACGTGTGTGTGTGTGTGTGTGTGTGTGTGTGTGTGTGTATTTGAATGGCTAAGATGTCAGCAGGCTATCGGTTCCCACTCACTTGCTCCATGTGTGTGTGTGTGTGTGTCTGAGGTTTCAGACTTTGTCACTTGAACCCCTCAGGGTCTAGAGACACAGCATGGTAACAATGAGAGGTCATACTACTGGATGGACCATAATTCATCTTTGCTCATTTTGGGAGCCGTTCTTGTCTTCTCATATTCAAAAATTTTTAGGACACCAGCAATTCAGTGTGTGCTCTAAATCTGAGAATAAATCAGTTCAGGATTCTACACTGAAGAAATAAAGTGATCAGGTCTTTCTGACTCCAAAACCAAAAGGAAAACTAGATGTTTTGACATGGACAGAAACTATTTTTCTAGGGAGTGTGTTACACAGCCTGAACTGCATTATTTGTGGGTGAAAAAAGAATCTTTGCGTAAAGTAGTTGAGGAGGAGAAGGGAGGGAAGAGGAGTAGTGGACAGGGAAGTGAGCTATGGGCACATCATCTTTGACATCAACACCAGCTCATTGGTTTCCTCTTTCTTTTATTTCAAATCACAGTTGGACTGAACCAACCTCACCGACCTCAGGACCATGCATGCTACACGCAATGGCTCCTCACGTTTCACCCGTTAGACATACACACCAGCCGAATAAGGCGCGGCTGTTGCTTTTCAGCCCTTTACATTCACAAACACCTCAATAACGGAATCAGCATCACAACCTTCACCACACTCTGCTCAATGAGGAAATTGCCTCTGAGCCAGAATGCTGGGAGTATATAGGCCTCCCAGCCCCTTTCAACAAGATCTTTCGAGAAACTCCTTTGTGGCCTGAGTCACAATGGAACCCCTGGAAGCGTCTATGAGGCCAGATCCGGCTTTGCTGGATTGCTCTTGAACTGACATTCTGTCCCCAGGGCCCGACAAACACATGAAAGTGGCTGGACCTGGAGGAGTGCAGAGGAACATCAAGCAGACCCTTCAGACTCTGTACCTAGGGCAAGACCACCATGTGTGCACTCCGTCGCCAACAACTCCCACTTGCGGATATTCACCTCTCTAAAATCTCAAGTCCACCTCAGCAAAGACAACACCAACTATGGTTCCACGTTCTCCCAGGGCTGTCTCCTTGGCCTATAATTAATCTTCCAGGCCAAGCCATCCAGGCCAGCCATGGTCAAAGAGAGGCTGAAGATCTCAGCAAAAGCAACACCAATTACGATGTGGCTGGAGTCCAATGGCTGTCTCTTCTAAACCAGTCTGCCCAGACCAGCCGTAGGCAACTTGTCTGCTGAGTGACCAGACTCTTGACTAGCATTCCAAACTACCAGCTAGGTTACCTCTCACTGTGATCCTATCCAATGTTTGAGGAATTAACTGCTGCAAACTCACTGTGCTGAAATGTTGGGCAGAATCACACCCTTCACATTTTGTAAAATGTCCAGGAGCACATCCATCAGGCCCAAAGCACCTAGAGTCTACAAATACACAGTTCCTAGTTATACAAATGGTTGTGCATGCAGTTATGCAAATCATTTTATGTATGGTTAGGAAAATTACCTACAAATAGGTACAGAATAACTGTACACGTAGTTTGACATTTCATATGATTTGCTGTAGTCAGTGGGTTTGTCAGTTGTCGTTTGATAGTTACTTAACAGCTCATTTCCAAATCTATCTTCTTACTAATGAGTGATTTGATATGACAGACAACTTACACGTGGAATGACTAAACTAGCAGCTCTTTTTTTAAATGTCCCACCATTAGGACATGATGGATCAGTACACTTTCCTTCCTTCATTTTTTTTTCATTAATTTACCAAATCATTTCTTCACTCATTTTTATAGTAACAAGCCTTTTTCTCCCAAAAGTACTTACCTGTGTCAGCCTCCTTACATAATTCACATTCATACTTGTGTTTCTATTCATACATGAATCATTCACTACCTTGTTTTCTGTGCACTTTCCCCAGAATTCAGATAACCATTTTTCAAAGCATGGTTTATGATCCCCCCCCCCCCCCCCCCCCCCCCCCCCCCCCGTTCTCCTCTCCAACCCCACTGCACAGTCCATTACAACTTTAGAAGTTTTGCATTTATGTCCCAAAAATACAATATACACATAAAGTGAAATAAAAAACAATTTCAGCACAGTCCATGTTTACATGTGTAACCAGGAAAGAAAGCAAGTTAGAAAAGAGAAGAGGAAAGTGCCAGTGGAAAAGATGTTAGGTACATTAGTGGACGAAATGGCAGACAGAATTTTGAACACAAAATTATCAAGCTGTGCAATAACCAGAAACAATCACAAGATGCTGATAAGAGTATTGTGGAGTAGGTAACTTGTTGCTGCTGAATCTTTTTAAAAGCTTGGTCAGGGTTACTGGACACACACCAACCCACCCTTCCCTGGCTGACAAAAATGCAATGTTGACGCTTCCCCCATCCCCACTCCATTAGAGCAGGACCCTCATACCCCCTTTTGAAATGCACTGTGTAGCTGGGTACTAATAGTGTATATTTCTTGATCACCCGTCATAAACCAGATATTTTGTTCATGAGTTATCTTCCCCCCCCCTTACCTCCCTTGGTTGAATCTAATTTTTTTATTGTGTAAATTCCTTAAATCATGAATACCTCAGAACCTACATAGTTATGTATACATCGCTGAAGTCACAAAAGTTAATGTATTCTATTCATTACAATCATGTTGAACTGAGAAGCCCATATTTTCCCTAAAACTGGTATTTCGACCAAATTAATCTTGGCGCCATTTTGAATTGTCCGATGAACAAACCGTAAATAATTCTTGATTTCACAAAAAGTATGAGAGAATCCAAAGAATCCATGAATGCGCATTGAAAGTAAAGATCATAAGCTCTTATTTCGTATATCGCATGCCTATGATCTTTTCTGTACAAGCTTGCAACTATACGAAATGACTGACGGTGCCGGTCCCTTGAGCGAGTCGCCTTCTTTGTTCATTGTCGTAGTTTTGATCTAAATTGTTTTATGAGATTCGGTCTTCCCTATCGAAATCTTTTTATTAACTTCGTTTCTATGATAGAAGCAGCCAGAAATAGATAAAAATTATCATCCGATGGACCATTCCAATGGGAATAACATTTTATCGAAGATCGTGTTAGGCGCACATGGCGACGGCCATGTGATGATAAAGCAAGTTGTGTTTTCTATCAAATTTTTAACGTAAAGTTCTCCACTTGGACGGCATCTTGGATAATGAAATTTATATGTATAAAAAGAGCGAAATGCCAGCTTTTCAGTCATTACAAAATTGTTACACGCAGTTTGCTTTTTTCATCAAAATAAAGGAAAATATGATGTAAACTTGTTAAAAGTGGCTTCATTCTCTGACTTTAATTGCCAATAACTTTACACAGCCACAAAATTGTCAAATATGACTTACTGCATTTTATTCCTGGGTTCTGAGGTTTTCATCGATATCCAATATGTTTGGATACTTTGAACGTATGGCAAGCTAGACAACGCAGAAGCTGCGACAGATAGCACAAATTTTGTCATTTGCTGTCTCGCAAGGCTCATTTTGCCTGCGACGCTGCGTTGTCTTCTTTGCGGTCCAGGCAAGCTGTATATATATTTGAGGCGTGGCATGAGTGCGAGCAGTGTTGCCTAGAGTGTTGCCCGGAGTGTTGCATAGTGGTCCCCAAGAGCGTGACCCCAGAGTGTGCTCAGTGCACTGAGTGCGAGAGAGAGAGAGAGTTCCCAGGGCAGTGTTCCTGGTTTGAGCTCCTTGTCATGGAAGAGAAACAAAGAAGAAAAACTCCATGTTGTCCTCTGTGTCTTCTTGACTGGCTGCTGTCCCTTGGTTCCTGCACCTACTACCATCTACCTGTCTTCACCTGCACACCCCTTACCCCTCCACACCACCATCACAACTACATACTCCATCCTTCCTTCATTTCACTCCTCTCCACTCGTGAAACTGATCTAACCCTGGCATATGCACATCAGATTTCCAGACTTTCCATTTTAATATCGCAAGTCTTTGGGCCGTGTTCTCCACACAAACACACCTTCCCAAGACTACTTCAGTTCAACTGTCTAAATTGTCAACCTTTCATAACCTCTTAGCCCCTAAACTGTTGAGTCTTATTGATAACAGATCAATGTGCAGCTGGTAACATGATCAGACTGTCTGCCCCATTCCATCAACAGGATAGTCTCTCACTGATGAGGACACTTGTCAGTACCGGTCAATGAGTTGAAATGTGATCTATATACTTTTATATCATACCAAATGTTGTCCCTGAAAAATAATGTCTCCCATCTGTTTGGAAGAGTCTGATAATTAATTCTTTGGTTGTTTATTTTTCTTTGAATATTTACCTTACCCAGAACCTGTATTACAAAATCGAGCCAGCTGATTCTCAGCCACACACCTATTTATACACACACAATAATGACTTAGGAGAAAGACAGAACACACAATTACCTGGTGAGCCTGATAACATGCCCAGTTGTAGAGGCCTCACCCCCCTGACTTAATGTCACTCTGGCTGCCTTCAGGTCCTGCTTGGCTTGACGCATCCACCGCTTGCCCTCCTCTGGTGGGGGTTAGCATAGGAAGATCCTGATGTGCCATAGAAAAAAGAAAATGAGGCCCCACGCCATCCACCACCGCCACCACTGAAGCTTCTGTTAGACTCTCTGAATAGGCTCGACCCTGGAGAATATGTTGTCAAAAAAGTAGCTGGAGAAATCGTAAAGCGTCCGCCGCGAAAACGAGATCTTCGATGGTATGACCTGTGAGATGATGTGTAGCTGGCAACACTGTCATCATCATCATCATCACCATCACTTGAAGGGAGTTGTCTGCCCTGCTCTAGAAGATGAACATAATGCTGGATCTGCTGAAACACCTTTGTACAAAATTTCTCCCTCCCAGGATTTTGTCTGGGTGCCATTTCAACAGAAGGCGTTTCACTGCTCGTCTACGACTTTTATCAGTGAAGTTACGCCAGATTTCCTGTAGCTGGTGTCGTATGTCTGCCAGAACTTTCTTCAAGTCATCTCCTTTGTCAGACTCTGAGAAGGCAGATGGTGCTGAGTAGTGTCCCCTGTAAATGGAACGACGACGTTGAGGGAAGGTCTGATGAACTTGTACAGCTCCATGGCTTGAACCTGTTTCAGGCAAATCAGAATTAGTGACCTGACGTTAAAGGTTCACTAATGCTTTACACAAGCAGCTTGAACCATGACTTCATCATGAAGCTTTGATAATAAAGTTTTCTGATTGGCCTGATTGGCCCCTTTGTGTTCAGCTGGATTATACACAGCATGAGTTGAATAGAACTGTTTTCTCTGTTGGACCTGACTGCACACAACTCTGCTTTTCATACACATGCTCAACCTTGCCTTTGTATGGAAACTGAAACTACTACCATTTCAACTGACACCAAGACATTTCAATGTAAGGTTGTAGGTCTGAGGTCCAAATTTAATTTGGAGCTTGCAACAAAATCAACCCCCCAAAAAGATTCAGTAACACAAGATGATATCATATTGTCATTTTAATAGGCAAAAATATGCTGCAAACTGGTTGTTTCTTTTTTTTCTTCTCTTTAAACCAAACTAAGAATTGCAGCAACTCAACTAAATTGAAAGAAAAAGAAGAATTTCAGCAAAAATGAGTTCAGTGTTAGAATTTAATTACACATTCACTGTGGCCGTATACAGGGTGTTTCAGTTCAGAGAAACAATGTGCACAAAAAGAAATTTGAATAAAATCATGGCTACAACCTGAAAACTACCATAATACAAATTAATGATCTGAATTTCTTCGTTCTACCTGACATGTATCATTTGTCTTGGAACAAAAAAGGAAAAGGAACTGTCAGAGTTCAAGGGCCAGTCAACTCACAGTGGCGTTTTTGTGCAGACCATCAACAAGAACAAGACTGTCATGTATTATGATCAAGAAGAACTTGTCAACAACCACTAGAGCTACACTTTTCACAGTCCATGGAAGAGCAGTGGGCATGCTTAGGTACTGACTGCAGTCTCTTTTGCATCAAAGAGTGATCAGGTGTGCTGGAATAAAATGATGATTGGATGTCTTAGTCAATATTTCTGTTTACCGTGTTCACATAAATGAAAAGCAATCGCATATATCTTTCCCCATTTTGCTATGACATGTGCATGCACTTACTTTTTAACATTGTTACACATCTTTGTTTGTGTGCATCTTCTGCACAGTGGCAATACTCCCATGCCATTCATTCTGCCTCCCCATTCATGGCAACAGCCTGGATTGTCCCACCACAGCCTGGATATCAGAAAACTACAGAGAACAACCATTATCAAGTTGTAGTCAGGTGACCCACAAGAGGAGACACTGCCCTGCTGCCAAGTCACTCTGGTAGTGTTCAGCGGTGCCTCTTATGAACCAGCATACGTAGAATGCTCCCTAACTAATCTCCTTGCGGATGACAATAATTGTTGCTAGCCAGAGTGAGTAAGGATTCTCTTCCACAGGCCACTACTGCATCTATCCAGCAACAATCACTTTAAACTTGCCAGTACTGATGACCTTGACACGAAGTTACCAAACGTACAGACATGGAGAGGAAATCAAAACTGCCTGCCCACAGAACTTGAGACTCCCTTTTTCACACTAATCAATGATGATGAGAATCATGATGATGATATTATGGAGTTCAGTTCTGGTCGGACTACATGACAGGGCTGTAATCTATACTTTCTTTCATAACATATCCAGGCATCAACCAGGCTAAAGAATTACGGATATCTGCAGTGTTGCTACAGAAATTTTAGCAAAGCTCTCCCCGACTCGTTCATTCATTAAATGAATGAAACTCACCCGCATAATCCCAGTCTTCCCATTTGATCCCATAGCAAACTCAACTGTGGGTAGATGCCAGCTTGGGCTGAAAAATCCTACAAAGAAATAGCTGTAAAGGGAATGAAGCCTACTGCCTCCCAGTTTGCTATTTGTGACTCAAACCATAATCCGTGGCAGCTAGGACTTTGGTGCATTTAGTTCTAGCAGCCCTGATATGGCCTTAATGGTCGGCTGGGCTATAAACATGACTTGTTTCTAGCTCATGTCAACAGTCACCCACCTCTTTTGTCTCCTCTTCTCCAATGTCGATGACATATCGCAGCAGCATCAGGCGGGTCCTCGCATCAGATTCTTCACTAGCAGATGGATGTAAAACTTCTCTGACTTGAGCGAAGATGTAGACTGGTTTCTTCTTGTGGGTCTGATCAGTGGTACTGCAGTCAGGAGTTTGTGTGCTCTCCTCCTGCTCTTCTTCTGCTGTTGCTTCTTCTGTGTCTTCAGCAGCATCCTGAGAGTCGGTTCTTGGGGAGTCCAGGAGTGGATCATACAGTTCATAAGCAACATATTCACTAACCTTGTATTCATACACATCTTGATCCAAAAGGCAGTGCATTTCATCAGGAACAAAAGATCCAGGTGGGGGAAATACTGTTTGTTTGTCTCTGGATGTCATATGGGGTGATGTCTTTCTCATCCAGCTGCTGTTCTGCGTGAGACAGATCCTCCAAACAATATCCAGCAAGAATTTATCAAGACTGTATCCAACAGCCCATAAGATTGCTTTCTGAGCATAGAATCTAAAGTCTCTGTCTCTTAATGTGATGCTGCTTTGTTGATTGGAGTTAGTGTACAGGGAAACCCTGCTGACAATTTGTCCATTTTCAGAGTCTTTGACATCCTTAGTAACAAAGAAGTTTTATATTTTGCTGTGCCAGGTAGCTGAGTTCCATCCATTTCAAGAACTGACTGCAGATTTGCAACCTTTAATACAATCACTTTCTTTAAACCTTCCTCAATCTTCTTGGCATCATCTTCTGTGAACTTTTGGCCTTTCTTGAGCTTTTCATGATTGACAATGCGCTTTACAACATCTGCACATGTTTCTGAGTGCAGCTGACTGGTCAATGCACGAGTGTGATCATCCTCCTTGGCAAGAGTCCTGCAGGATTCTGTCAAGGTTTCTCTCACCACTTCATGCCATTCCTTCATCCTGAAAGACTCTGGAAGAAGAAGCCGAGCATCTCGGTGCAGATCATAATGCTCCAGACCCAGTCTGGAAAAGCTCACAAAAACAGCAAGATTGTTTATGGGGACTTTGATCGACACTGTTGACTAGGGTTCACTTCCAGAAGAATCTTCCTCGAATCCATCAGCCCTCACTTGAGAAACATCAACTTGCAACTTGCTGATGTCTTCTGCAGGAAGGTACAGGATAGGTCTCGTAAGAGTCCTCTGGTCAGATTTCAAAAGCGTGAACAAACAGTGAACAATTTTCTTAACCAACATCAGATCATTTGGATTCAGAAAGTTATCCAAATATAGCATGTGGACTTCTTCTAAAGCTCTCGCATAATGGTTAACGCTCGCTTGTTCACAGGTACCAAGTCGTCTGAACAAGGGGAAGAATTTGCCCAGAGCCTCTGGAGCTCTCATGACATGACCTTCTATAATCTGATCTGGCAAAATGTTGACGACGACTTGCTGACCACAGAACATGCTCTTGTTCTTTCTGTCCAATATAATGGAGTCTTCATATAAATCTTGTAGATCACTATCTTCAAAAGTTTCTGTCAGATGCGTATATAATGCTTCCATGATCTGTTCAACAACCTCAAGAGTAGATTCCTCAAATGTTGTCAGAGGTAGTGAGCCATCTTGTCTTTTCACACCAAGAGACTGACATATGTTCTTCACATGTCTGATGACAAGCTCTTTTGAAGGTTGGCGTTTGAATCCAATCCAGTCATCCATGTGATGCTTCCAGTGACTGAATTTTGAAGGATCTGCATGAGCAGAGAAAAGACAACTGGTAGTCCACACTTCAAACACCCAGCTTGCTGACAGACCCTCTGAAAATGATATAAGTGATGTAGGAGGGGTGAATGCAGGGTGGACTGAAGCCAAGTGCTTTCCAGAACTCATCTCATGCTGCTGCAGAGGCAAGAGGAATCTGATGTCTTTCAGCTGCCTCAGAAATGACTCGCATCGCAGATGATCCGATTCTTTCAGATAACGTGCAAGTTCAAAGGACTGCTGTCTCACTCTCTCTGAAACTTCTTTCTTTCCGGCTTCTTCTACCTGTCTGACAAATCTCAGAAACATAGCTTCCGACACAGTGCAAACCAGTCCAGTTTTCTTCAGAAATGCTTTCCACTCTTCACCATCATATGGTGATGGAGGAAAGGGGCCTTTTGTCAACATGACCTTGAAGACCATGCAGTCAGGATTGTAGAATTCTGAAGCTCTGCACAGAGTTCCATCACATCCAATGATAAACTGGGTTTGACAAAGTGAATTGAGCAGACTTGACTCATGAAAAACAGGCAAAAGAAGGTCTCTGATGTACTCCATGTGCACTGGAATGGCTTCTCTTGGAAGATATGCAATGCCAGGAAGAAGGTGTTTAATGTAGAACTGTGATGGGGTTGGTATCTCTATATTCAATGATTGATACAGTTCCTGCAGGCTTGGATTGGTCTTCACCAAGACAATGTTGTTTCCGCCTGACCAGCCATTCAAACCTTTCAGAGGCACAGACTGTGGCAGGCAAAGAACCCTGGCTGTGTCTCCCAGTGATATCAAGGCACCATCATGTCTCTCAAAAAATGGTAAGAAACGCATCGTTGATAATTGAAATGCTCCAAGTTTTTTGTAGAAGAATTCCAAGACACTCTGTGCCTCGGTTGCTGACAAGCTGTGTGTTTGCAGTCTTTCATGAGTCAGGGCTGTGAGCAGCCCCTTTGGGTTTCGGACAGAAGCCACAATTTGTGTGGCCACACAAGCAATGGGCAGTAAGTCTGTGCACAGTATGTTGAGATGTGGAGTCAGTTTCCCAAGGCACTGGTTGACGTTATGTTCATCCATTCCCAAAACTGTGGCCAAGTTCATCCACCACTGAGAGCCGTCACCCATGGATTCCTTCAGAATATGGACAACTTCATCCTTCTTTTTCAGAGGAAAGAGAAGAGCTTCTGTATCTTTCCCAGATGGAAGTAGACTCCAGTCATCCAACACACTACTCCAGTCATCCAACACTCTGGCCAGTATCTGACCAGCTGGTCTTTGACTGTCAAGAAACTTCCACAGAAGTGTGATCCATTCTCTCTTTGACAGTGTAGCATCACTGAGGGGGAGGGCAGCTCATTTTGTTGAATGATTTGCCCACAACCAAACACTTCCCGAGGCAGTGTGCTCGGCAAAAACTTACCAAAAGTTATGATGTCCAATTTTTTCAGAGATAATCTTGACCATGAATAAAATCAGGAGTAAGTTCCAGCAACTTTTTGTGCAGAAAATGTTCACTTGATTGTGGCAGCAAGTCACAATATCTAGAAACAATGGTTGGGTTTTCAGAACTGAAATAGTAAAGCTTTCCTGAGCTTCTCAGACTAAGGGGTACATTTCTTAGCTCAGTGGACTTTTCTTATCCTGAATGAACCTGAAGACTTTAAAGACATTTTCCACAACTTCAAACGATGTGTTTTCCACAGGCTGGGGAAGGTTCTTGAGGTTGCAAGAACTTGCTTCAGGCTGATGACATGACAGCAGAAATTCAGTCACTGTTGTTCTCTGAACCTTTTTGACTGTGGACACCTCACTCCTGATGAATGACTCGTGAATTCTGAAAGGGCTCTGCAGGATGTTCATGTTGAGTTTCATCAGCACGTCCTTCAGGCTGGATCTCTCTAGGTCCCAAAAGTATCCAGGAAATCCATCAGATCTTGCTGCTGGAACCCATAGCAGGCGCTTCAGATCTTTTCTCACAGAAGGAAACACCTCAGCTTCTATTTCCGACAGCTGTCTGTAGAATGACGTCACCAGATGATTCCAAAAAGCGTCCACATGATCCTGATGCTGTGGGAAGAAGCTGCTGTAATGTTCAAGTTTCCAGTGGAGGTCTGTACTAGAATTGATACTGACATGTTCATGACTCGCCATACTGTGTGTCTGGGGTAATGGAGACCTTTCAGATGTTTGAGGTGATCCTGAAACGGCACTGATAGATTCTCTTTCTGATGAGAAGCATAGAGAGGTAATCTCACAAAGAGCTCTGATGTAAGCTGGTACTATGATGGAATTGGCCAGCAATATGTTCCAGGTGGTCTGATCTTCACCAGGACGTGAGAACAAGTTTACTGCGTGTCTCATGATCCAGAGCAAAGCGAGCATTCACATGAACAGGCAGGCCTGTTGATACAGGCAAAGGCAGCATGCAGAAAGCATGAAATAATCTCTGTTGCGTAGGTGTCCCTGACAGAGAACTGCTTTCACATTGCTGGGGTACACCTCTTATGACTCTGCTGTCTGGTCTCAGTCTACTGCCTCCAACATGCATGTTACAACCAGAGGTACTTGCACTGGTGCCATGCTGCTGACTGTGGGAGAGCTGGTGTGACTGGTCAGCAGTCTGACGCTGTGACTGCTGATGGTGTGCAGACAGGCAGACAGCACACCCCCTAGAGGCAGCAGTCTGTATTTCATCACGGCTTGGGCAGACTGCAAACAGGGAGGTATGCTGTCGCTGCCGGTCAGGCCAAACTTGTGTACCACCAACCAGTCTTCCTGCTTGTCTTTTGAATCTGACAGATGACAGAGCACTGCCACTTCTTTGGCAGCAAAGTCCTGCAGTCGGGGAGGACCAGTTCCCCTTTTTCAGTTTCCTGGCCTCTCCCTGTACATGCTGACTGAAGTCCTGCAGTGTTTTGGAGTTGCTTTCATCTGTTGAAATCCATGTCTGATAGTCCAGTTTAAAAGTTCCATTTTGACGGGCTGTGTAGACAGACACCTTCTTCACGTGGCTCAAGAAGAGAAGAGATTCCCCAATCCCATGCTGAAACTGGCGCAGGAGACGGTCTATCTCTTTCATGGACACTGCAGGCTGCCTGATCTTTGACTTGTGCCCTGTCTGTACAGGACTCATCCACTCTGATGATGGCTGAATGTAAGCCTTCTTCCTGTGTCCTGAGGGGCAGTCGGATACTGTGCCTGTCCTTCCCTCTGTGATATCTGGGAGACCGAAACAAACCAGTGGCGAGTCTCCAGGATGACCACATACCATCACCAAATCAGAGGAATGGTAGGTAAGGGACGAGGGGTTGAGGAATGTCATTAAGAAAAATTGTGACGTTTCATTGAAAATTAACATAAAACAGGTAAATAACCTAGGAACTTTTATCATGCTCTAGTTTAGAAATGTGTCCATGGGAGTTTACATGTAAAAGCTTACAACGTCTTGCCATAATATCACATGATCAGAACAATTAGTAATGTTTACCTTTGTTATGAGACATTACAAACGACGTAATTTCTGGGCTATAAGCCAGTGGTTTTTTTTTGGTTTTTTTTCCTCAACTCTCACCCCTGCAGCTACAACACTGGTAGCAAGCTATCTATGAACTTTTTTTTTTTTCAACACTAAGAACCAATGTTTGAGATCTGCCTACTTTGCTTGGTTTGCCTGCAATTTAACATTCACACTGATATGGTGGCATTGTCACCAACTTAAAAAGTCAGCATCTGGCAAAGACATGAAACTTGACAAAGTCAGCTTTGTCAATGTTGATCTTCAAATTTTTTGGCAAAGAAAAAAACCTGTTTCTTCACAAAGTTCACAATGAATCATTTTCATCATTTGTCAATAAATAAGGTCTTTCGTGTAAAATTTGCACCAATGCTACTCCTGTCACTGGTTGCTCATGGCAAAACTTCACTTTCCGCCATTTGTAAAAATTAGTTATCTTTCCCTGCAAAAACCATCGCATCAGATTACTTTTTGCTATAACTCCAAGCAACTTCGTATAACACATGTTGCTGAATCATCAGTGGTTCCAGGGGCATAGATGGCTAAAGCATGTGATGAACACATGTTTAGTGCTGTTCAATCATCAGAATACACAAGCCTTGTTCATACTGTATTGCACCTCTTTATTCCTATTTTAGGTTTCACAGCCATTTTCTTGTGACTAATCAACAGGTTGCTGCCAAAACATTTTCTCTGAATTTTTTTTTATTATCTGGTGAGAGTGGCTAATAAAGCGAGCACTTTATAGCATGGAAATTAAGGTACAGTTTTTTATGACCCAGTCTACAACCACCATTTCTTTAAAAAGATAAGAAAAGAAAGAAAAGTTAACGTCACATATAACTGATTAAATCATGAAATAGTACATACCACTTTTACCATCTGCATGCAGAAACAGTATCACTTTCACACATAAATTTTCATATGTATGAAGCAATACATTACATTCTTTTTTTAACCCAGGAAATGGTCAAGGGTGAGTTTTTGGTAATGAATGCTGGAAACACTTTTAAGGTCCACTTTACTGTACACACAGAGAGACTGCAAATAAATACTGATATTTCGCATATTATGAACAATTGAGATTAAAAAGAATATACCCAAGGCATATTAACATTTGTATTTTTGCAGACATATCTGATCATTATTTAAGCCATTTTGATTCAAGAGAACTTGAGAAAAGGCAAAATGAATATTGCATATTCACACTGTCTTGTGTAAATAGCATCTATTACTGTGAATGTTCTTAATTTTTTTTCAGTAGTTTTTTGTGTGTGTGTGTGTGTGTGTGTGTGTGTGTGCGTGTGTGTGTGCCAGAACCATTTTCTTTCATTATGAATGTTTTGCATGTTCAGTGAATGCATATATTTTTCCAGTTTATGTCTGACCTTTTAATTCATTAATAAACAATCAAGTATTTAATTTCAATTTATATAAGCTGCATCTATTCAAAAATTATTTCCTCACATTTATATAAAATACTTTTATCTACCTCACAGACTTTTTTCTGAAGACTTATAACATGTTTTTCATATGAAGATTAAACAAACAAACCAACCATGCACACAAAAAGGCATTCAACAAACAACACAGCATATATCAGTGTACAGTCTGTGAGGTCAGACAAGTAAGTGCATGCACATTTTTCTCCATTTATATTTGCTCAACATATTTATACAAGCAAGAAAGAGTGTAAGTGAAAGATGTACTTAAAAGACTGGATACATGGGGGGGAGAGAGAGAGAGAGAGGGAAGGGGGGGGGGGGGGGGGGGGGAGAAAAATAAAATGCAGGTCAGATGTTAAGTCTCTGACTGAAGAAGCATTAATGTGTAGTTGTTCCATGCCGTCTCAAAATTGTTTTGGTTGTTTTTTACTTTGGCATTATCCAGTTCGATTTCAAATCTGTAGCTTTGCTAACTTTGAAACCAGTCACAATAGGTACATTTTTCAATTTTGCATTTATAAATACAGCTCTTTGCAAGCATTATAATGAAGTCAAATATTGTTCCTGTTTTTATATGGTGATCCACTCCCAAATGACAATTTCACAAATAATTTTAAGACTGAAAAGATTTCTGCATTTTTCAGTGAATGAATGCTCAACAGGTATCCATGACTTCATCACAGTACATAATGATCAATCAAATTTCTTTCTTCATTGCAAAATGTACAGTTTGCTATGCTTGATAGTTTCACAGCATTTAAATAGAGTTCAAACAAAATATTGTATGTTCAGTTTTAATTTGCAACTATTTATTTGATATCATTTGTTTCATGACTTTGGAGAATACCTTCTTGCCACAAACTTCAGACTTCAGGTTTTGTTCATTTTCCACAACAATTTAATCAATGCTCATCTGAATTTAGACTTTCATAATATCTTTTTTCAGCTTCTCTGTTTACCTTGAAATTAATGTTTAACACTTTTAGTATGTCATAAATGTAATCATTACCACTATGTAATTTAACTGCAGTTTATTTTATGTGGTTTTACATGGAGCAAATCCATAGACTTTAAATTAGACAAGTACTTTGTATGTCATGAATTCTCTATTCTAGAAAATGCTTCAAATCATATTTTTCTTTTCTGTCAATAAAAAAAATAAAATTTTCACAACCTGTTTTAATTTTATATAAGGCAGGTTCTCCAAGTAGTTCATCCATTGTCTGATGTTCAACACAGAAACAAAAAATCTTTATAGGCCTTCAAAACACGAGTCCAAACATTGGCCTTTAAAAACAGGAGTCCAAAATAAATTTGAATCCATATATTTGCAGGTAACTGTGGTCCATAATTTTCAAGTTTTTCAATAAATAGGTAAGTTTTGGTTACAACATTCCTCCAGTTATAACTGGTTACATTGCCTTTTTTTTTTTGGTTTTTTTTTTTTGTTTTTGCTGTTTCTTTTTTTTTTTTGTTTGTTAATCTATGAAAGTTTCAAAATAATCATAATACATTTTCTAATGGTCAGAAGTGTTCAGACCACCTTGTTTTTACAGTTTTTATTGTTATCCTCTGGCTGATCATATCCTGTTTACCATTCCAAACAAAGCAGAAACAAATCTTCCAAAGTCTTTGTATTATAGTGGTCATGTGGTTCAGGTGATAGAATCCAATGATGTATCCAGTTTAGATCCAATTTTCAAATTTTAATCTTAGGCACATTTCATATTTTTCTCAAAGAATGTGTGTTCTAATTCTGTCCTGAAGCCAAGCGAATACGGACAGCTGGTACATAGTGTTTCAGACTTTTTTTCCTGTCCACAAGTTACATGGATTACTAAAGTAATTAGAGATTATATGAAAATATTTTTAGAATCCATGTAACTTTGGATTCAATAGGCTACTGTCAAGAAATAAAGCTTCACTTTTAAAACTGACAACATTTATCTATGAAGCTTTGACATGATTACGTACAGCGATGTCCTAGCATGTTTACAGTTGTAAATTATTTCATTGTTAGTTCGTCTTATGCAAGTAAGCATGAAAGTTGATATAATAGAGTACTGCTGAAGCAATTCTTGTCAAACTTTTAATTCCTTTGCTCTATGGGGTGCCCCCTTCAGTTTGGGGCTTTGGCCTATACTGGACAAATTATTCAAATTTGCATTCATTAGTTACACATGTCATTGCCTGCAAAGTCCATAGTCTACGAGTAGTAGAAAGAAACTTGTGGAGAGCGTGGCGCAGAGAGTCCTCAGAAGAGAAGCCCCCTTCAAGATGTTTTGTCACTTGTTTTTTGTGGCGTATTCTTCTTTGGAACATTTTAGCCTTATGTCCTTCATTTCATAGATTGGGGAAAAAAAATCCCTACCAAATCAATTGGTGCATTCATTCATTTTCTCTTACCATTTTACAATGGACTTGATGTTGGATTTTGTTTTTCTTTTTTTACTTTACCCTTAAGAATTCCAAAGTACACTTAAAATTTTTTGCCAACACTCTATAAAAATTGTCTGAACTTTGTGCAAATGTCACAAAATAATGTCTAAGTTTTGTATCATTTTCCATCATGTAATATTTAATTGAATAATGCTGGCCACATATTCTTTGGGGGAGAAAAAATCTCTATTTCCGATTTTTAAAAGAAATATTTGGTACTTTAGGAATTTATTATGTTCAATAGTTTTATACTTTCAACACACACACACACACACACACACACACACACACACCAGTAATTTTCAATTCATTTCTTGTGAAAGGAATCTTTATGAGCTATTTTGAACTTTTCATTGAAGAGTTTAGGTCCACCTAAGATGTAATTACCTTGTGTCATTTCTACCCCTTTGAACATGTTAGACATGCTGTGACCATAAATATACTCTGAACTGTACTTCTGGACATTGAAATACAAGTATCATTTTCTATTTTGGAGTTTGAGATCTCAGTCTTGGAATCCATTACAAATGTTTGCAAATATAGTTTACTCTGCAGAATACCCATCGCTCCCTTTTTTGAATTCTATGAACAGATTACCGTCTTTTTACTTATCATTTTTGTATTACCATATGTTGGGCTCACTGAACAGTATGTTGGGCTCACTGAACAGTATGCTAGGCTCACTGAACAGTATGCTAGGCTCACTGAACAGTTATGCTGGGCTCACTGAACAGTATGCTAGGCTCACTGAACAGTTATGCTGGGCTCACTGAACAGTTATGCTGGGCTCACTGAACAGTATGCTAGGCTCACTGAACAGTTATGCTGGGCTCGCTGAACAGTTATGCTGGGCTCACTGTACAGTTATGCTGGGCTCGCTGAACAGTATGCTGGGCTCACTGAACAGTATGCTGGGCTCACTGAACAGTTATGCTGGGCTCACTGAACAGTTATGCTGGGCTCACTGAACAGTATGCTAGGCTCACTGAACAGTTATGCTGGGCTCGCGCTGAACAGTTATGCTGGGCTCGCTGAACAGTATGCTGGGCTCACTGAACAGTATGCTGGGCTCGCTCGCTGAACAGTATGCTGGGCTCGCTGAACAGTATGCTGGTCTCGATGAACAGTATGTCAGGTTCACTGAACAGTTATGTTGGGCTCACTGAACAGTATGCTGGGCTCACTGAAAAGTATGTTGGGCACACTGAAAAGTACTCAAGGCTCACTGAACAGAATGCTAGTCTCACCGACAGTATGCTGGGCTTAGTGAACAGTATGTCAGGCTTACTGAACAGTATGCTGGGCTCACTAAACAGTATGTTAGGCTCACTGAACAGGTGTGTTGAGCTCACTGAACAGTATGCTAGGCTCACTGAACAGTATGCTAGGCTCACTGAACAGTATGCTAGGCTCACTAAACAGTATGCTAGGCTCACTGAACAGTATGTTAGACTCACTGAACAGTATGCTAGGCTCACTGAACAGTATGCTAGGCTCACTGAACAGGTGTGTTGAGCTCACTGAACAGTATGCTAGGCTCACTGAACAGTATGCTAGGCTCACTAAACAGTATGCTAGGCTCACTCACTGAACAGTGTGTTAGGCGCACTGAACAGTATGCTAGGCTCACTGAACAGTATGCTCGGCTCACTGAACAGTATGCTAGGCTCACTGAACAGGTGTGTTAGGCTCACTGAACAGTATGCTGGGCTCACTGAACAGTATGCTAGGCTCACTGAACAGTATATCAGGCTCACGGAACAGTATGCTGGTTTACTGAACAGGTGTGTTAGACTCACTGAACAGGTGTGTTAGGCTCACTGAGCAGGTGTGTTGGGCTCACTGAACAGTATGTTAGGCTAACTGAACAGTATACTGGGCTCACTGAACAGTTATGCTGGGCTCACTGAACAGCATGCTGGGCTCACTGAACAGGTGTGTTTGGCTCAGTGAACAGTATGCTAGGCTCACTGAACAGTATGCTAGGCTCACTGAACAGTATGCTAGGCTCACTAAACAGTATGCTAGGCTCACTGAACAGTATGTTAGACTCACTGAACAGTATGCTAGGCTCACTGAACAGTATGCTAGGCTCACTGAACAGGTGTTTGGCTCACTGAACAGTATGTTAGGCTAACTGAACAGTATACTGGGCTCACTGAACAGTTATGCTGGGCTCACTGAACAGCATGCTGGGGCTCACTGAACAGGTGTGTTGAGCTCACTGAACAGTATGCTAGGCTCACTGAACAGTATGCTAGGCTCACTGAACAGTATGCTAGGCTCACTAAACAGTATGCTAGGCTCACTGAACAGTATGTTAGACTCACTGAACAGTATGCTAGGCTCACTGAACAGTATGCTAGGCTCACTGAACAGGTGTGTTGAGCTCACTGAACAGTATGCTAGGCTCACTGAACAGTATGCTAGGCTCACTAAACAGTATGCTAGGCTCACTGAACAGGTGTGTTAGGCGCACTGAACAGTATATGCTAGGCTCACTGAACAGTATGCTCGGCTCACTGAACAGTATGCTAGGCTCACTGAACAGGGTGTGTTAGGCTCACTGAACAGTATGCTGGGCTCACTGAACAGTATGCTAGCTCACTGAACAGTATATCAGGCTCACGGAACAGTATGCTGGGTTTACTGAACAGGTGTGTTAGACTCACTGAACAGGTGTGTTAGGCTCACTGAGCAGGTGTGTTGGGCTCACTGAACAGTATGTTAGGCTAACTGAACAGTATACTGGGCTCACTGAACAGTTATGCTGGGCTCACTGAACAGCATGCTGGGCTCACTGAACAGGTGTGTTTGGCTCAGTGAACAGGTGTATTAGGCTCAGTGAACAGTTATACTGGGCTCACTGAACAGTATGCTGGGCTCACTGAACAGCATGTTGGGCTCACTGAACAGGTGTGTTTGGCTCAGTGAACAGGTGTATTAGGCTCAGTGAACAGGTGTGTTGGGCTCACTGAACAGTATGCTGGGCTCACTGAACAGTATGCTATGCTCTCTGGACAGTATGCTAGGCTCTCTGGACAGTATGCTAGACTCACTGAACAGTATGCTGGGCTCACTGAACCCAGTATGCTATGCTCTCTGGACAGTATGCTAGGCTCTCTGGACAGTATGCTAGGCTCTCTGGACAGTATGCTAGGCTCACTGAACAGTATGCTAGGTTTCCTGAACAGTATGCTGGGCTCACTGACAATTATGCTGGGTTCACTGAACAGTTTGTTCCACTCGCTGAACAACAGGCTTGCTGAACAGTATGCTAGGCTTGCTGAACAGTATGCTAGGCTTGTTGAACAGTATGCTAGGCTTGCTGAACAGTATGCTAGGCTTGCTGAACAGTATGCTAGGCTTTCTGAACAGTATGCTAGGCTTGCTGAACAGTATGCTAGGCTCACTGAACAGTATGCTAGGCTCGCTGAACAGTATGCCAGGCTTGCCGAACAGTATGCTAGGCTTGCTGAACAGTATACTTGCTGAACAGTATGCTGGGCTCACTGAACAGTATGCTAGGCTTGCTGAACAGTATGCTGGGCTCACTGAACAGTATGCTCACTGAACAGTATGTTCGACTCACTACTGAACAGTATGTTAGCTTCACTGAATAACTATTGGGCTCACTGAACAGTATGCTCACTGAACAATATGCTGGGCTCACTGAACAGCACGGCAAGCTCATTAAACAAAATGCTCAACCCACTAAACAGTATTCCATTTTCACTGAACAGTTTGCAAAGTTCACAGAACAGTATGCTCACTAAAATGTATGCTAAACTCACTAAACAGTATGGCTTACTAAACAGCATGCTGAGCTTGCAAAACAATACACTAGACTCAAGGAATAGTTCATCAGATTCACTGCACAGAGCGCAACACTCTGGCAACAGTACATATAAATTTCATAAACAACAAGTTAGGCCCAATAAACGGCACACCACTTGGTTCATAGATGACCAACATATTCTCAACAGTAGATTTTGACTGCAGAGCTTTCAGACAATGACTGTGTAGCTAGCTCTGAAACCACACAACTGTTTTCTTCACTCTTGATATCAAGGTGCTTCAATGTCGAAGTCCAAATTTGTTTCCAGCTTCATCTTTCTATCAACAGCTAACATTCCCTGATACTCACCACCCCAGATCAAAAGGTGACAGCATGTTGGGGTACTGCTCCTTGAATCGATCAGTGACGGACAGCCGCTGTCCTGGAAGCTTAGAACGACGACGGTTGACCACGAAGAAGTTAGGATCAAGGACACATAACTTTTGGCCCAACTGCTTGTTATTCTCTGTAAAAAAAAAAAAAAAAGAGTCAAAGTTCAACTGCTTGTCACTCTCCTGCTGAAGACAAACGTAATGTTCAACTGCTTCTTTTCCTGCCAAAGACACATGCCAGTGTTCAACAGCTTCTTGTTCCACTCCAGAAAACAAACATCAATATTCCTCTGCTTCCTGTTCAAAAAAAAAAAAAAAAAAAAAAAAAAAAAAAATCAATATTCAACTGCATCTTATTCTCCTGCCAAAGACAAACAACAGTGGCTGACTGTGTTTTTGTTCTCCAGTCAAAGACAAACGTTAGTGTTCAAATGCATCTTTTTCTCCCATCAGAAACAAATACCAACATTCAACTGCTTGTTGTTCTCCTGTCAAAGACAAGTGTCGGTGTTTAACTCCTTGTTGTTCTGCTGTCAAGCACAATGGCAATGTTCAGATGCGTCTTGCTCTCCCGTCAAATACAAATATCAACATTCAACTGCTTGTTATTCTCCAGTCAAAGACAAATGAAAATGATCAACTGTTTGATGTTCTCCACTTAACGAGTCAAAGGCCAACCGTCTGCATGAAATATGAGGATTAAATCAGAAGGGTCACTTTCTTCTACCATACTTGGCTTACTCCAAAAAAAATATATGGATGAATTCAGATCCCCTCTGCAAGCACACAGCAAGGAATTTGACTGCACTACGTATCTGTCCAAGCTCTTCACACAGACTTCTCAATGAATTATGACCTGTCCAAAAATGACCAGTTTCATATGACTTCTGATAATACCTTCTTAACAGTGACTTCTTCACAAAGACCTCTCAGTAATAAGATCTCCTTAATAGCTTCCAATAATGACGTCTCAGTAATGAGCTTCCAATAATGACGTCTCAGTAATGACCTTCCAATACTGAAGTCTCTGTAATGACCTTCCAATACTGAAGTCTCTGTAATGACCTTCCAATACTGAAGTCTCTGTAATGACAGCTCTATAATAACCTTCCATCATGACATCTTAGTAATGACCTCTCAGTGATGACTTATCCATAATGACCTCTCAGTCATGATCAGTCCACGATGACCTCAATAAAGACTTCTAATACTGACTTCTCTGTAACGAATTCTCTATGATGAACTCCCAATAATGACTTTTCAGTAATAATTATATCTAAAAAAAAAAACCAAAAAATGGCCACTAGATACTGACCTCTCAGTAAAGACCCGAGTAATCACCGCTGAGTTATGACCTGTCCATAATGGTCTTGTTTAATGACCTCTGATGATCTCACAGTAAGAACTTCTCAATATCAACCTCCAGAAATCTGTACATTAGATCAAACACATGAAAGAGAGAACACTGACTGGGAGGTAAACCTAACTCCAGCCAAAAAAAGCTACCCAAAAGACCAGCAAAATCCACAGGGACCCATAAATATCAGGTTGCCATGAGGCAACCCTGGAGAGAAGACGCTGCACAGATGCCAAGTCACTTTGACACATTCAGTGGTGTCTCTCCTGGTGCAACACAGGCAAGATATCACCTGAAAGGCCCCATTTCATGACAGTAAACGCTTCATCGCAAAAGCAGTTCCAGTGAGCACCCCCCCTACCGATGTCAGCATGCCAGGCTGATGACAGGCCGCGTGAACTTGCCAATATTGATGACTCTGACACAAACTTACCACAACCACCATAATTTACAGGCAATCGAAACAAAGATCAGTTGAGTAGCATGGCATAAAAGGCAAAGATTTTGAGATTTTGCACAGATTTTGAGACTTCGCACTGTATTTTCTTACAATCAATGAGGATCAGGACACTGAAGATTTATATTTTGGGGTTCCAATCTGATCTGAAATTACATGATAGGGATGTTCTTCATTTCCTCATATGACACATCCTGGAGTTGACCAGGTTTGCAAGATACAGATATGTGCAGTGTTGGTCAAGAAATTTCAGCACCTACCTCAAAGAAAAAAAAAGAAAGAAAATGATAATTTTGTAAAATTGATTTTATTGCCCAAAATCTTAACTACATAATTATTTATGGCCAATATGATGTTCTGACATTTCCACCCACAGAATGATTGAAAAGGTCTTGGATAACGCTTATCATTTTGCCAAGTTTTATTACAATTATACTTGATGTAAGAAAAAAAAAAAATTTTAACATTTTTTTTCAAAGAAAGGAAGAAATTTAAGCAACCTTTGCAGAGATGTATCTATCACATGAATAAAACTTGTAAGTGTGATTCCTATTTGCCCATTTAAGCCCATTTCCTAATCCGGTTTTCTGTGGTTCACTTTCAAAAAATACACAAACAGACTGGCAAAATAGCATTTTTCTTCCACTCCAGTGTGGGTGAACGGGTAATCTGAACCATGTAAAAGCCAAAACCTAAAAAAAATCTAATGTCTGGATGACAAAGGATAGCATACTACCTGGATGAGGTCTGGCAGAGATATGTCACCTGAAACCCTATACTTAAATGAAGTACAATAAAGATGTACAACCTTGAAAAGCATGCAAAAAGTCTTAGATTATGTCTTAGATTGAAGAAATAGGGAGAGATAAGCATTCATATCTGCAGTGGTAGATAATTCTGCCCAACTAACAGTATGTGCTTGAGTGGGTGAATGGGGAATGATAAAATGCTTTTCAAAATGAGCCTTCAGCAAGCTTATAGTCTCTCAAAGGGGGAGACAATCTCCAATAGGGAGAAAACTCACTAACATGTAACTCCTGGTCAGATACCGGTAATTCGAAACCTTTTTTTTTGTTTTGTTTTGTTCTTCTGTTCCTTTTCCCCTCTCACTACACTCTCTTTGTCTGTCACATCAATCTATTGTTTATTCAGATACTTGTTCTCATCCCCAGCTGATGCATTTGCACCATAGTGTCATCATCATCACATCATTACAACAATACTGATGCCATTGTTGTTATTATTACCATTGTATCATTTTTACCATTATACTTATAATCATTATGTCCTATTATCACTAATCCCATTGCCAGCATTAACTGTAGAATATTCAGTTATAAACAAAGCTTCTGTTCCACCTTCCCTCTTTCCTGTGCATCTGATGTGCAGGTGTTTGTAGCTATGCAGAAATACGCACACACATGTACTTCCTTTCTTTCTCTACCTCTCTCTCTCTTTTCTCCCACACACATGTACTTCCTTTCTTTCTATACCTCTCTCTCTCTTTTATCAATAGTAGCTATATATATGTCTGTGTGTGTGTGTGTGTGTGTGTATTTGGTAATAATAATAATGATCATAATAGTGATGAAGATGATGATGTCAACACTAACACACACACACACACACACATTCACACACACACACACACACACACACACACACACACACACACACACACAATATACATAGAAATGCTAGCTCTTTTATCATGGATCATTTCCTAGCTCTTTTATCATGGGTCATTTCCAACCCTTTCCAGACACTGCTGTTTTTGCTAGTGTTGCTGCACTTGTCATTGCTACTATCATTATCATAATCATCCAACAGTACTGTCTGCCGTTATTCACTGAGCATTTCAACTCCTTTCCATGTAATATTATCATTTCCAAAATTACTTAATACCTTTATTATTGTATCACTATCATCATCATATCATTATCACCATTACTGTCATCATCATCACCATCATTACAAATACTTATGCCATTGTTGTTATTATTACCATCATATCATTTTTACCATTATACTTATAATCATTATGTCCTATTATCACTAATCCCATTGCCAGCATTAACTGTAGAAATAAAATAGCAGCAATACTTAGATAGGCTAACTTAATTATTAAAGAGAGAGAGAGAGATTGTGTATAGATGTGAGTACGTTGCCCTTCCCCTCCCCTAGTTAGTATGTAAACCCATCCCCTTCTTCCATCCACTCTCATAGCATCAACGCCGAAAAGTCGATTGTACCTATCCACCACTGCAATTTCAGCCCACAATATCCTCCAACAACACACACACATACTACCCTACCTCCCACTATTTACCTCACACATAACTTACAGCTATCTTCCTTTCCCCTCTCACTACACTCTCTCTATCTGTCACATCAAGCTATTGTTTATTCAGATACTTGTCCACTCCATTTGGTTTTCTTTTAATTTCATAACTGTCACACACGTAATGTTCTCATCCCCAGCTGATGCATTTGCACCATGGTGTTCAAGTACTTCGGCTTTTTGGATGATCCCTGGAGTCTTTTAGCCAGGGTATGACAACAACAACATATACTATTTCCTCTACAAGAGCTTCTGTTCCACCTTCCCTCTTTCCTGTGCATATGATGTGCAGGTGTTTGTAGCTATGCAGAAATATGCACACACATGTACTTCCTTCCTTTCTTTCTCTACCTCTCTCTCTCTTTTCTCCAAACCCTTTCACTCTCCTCTGCTCTAGTACTACTGTTAACCTTTCACTCTTTGATTATCCCTATTCTTATTCACCTACCATTAATATTATTCACATTGCAATATTTATCCTCGCAACCTTCTCCCTAATTCAGTAGCACTGTTACTTTTGCTCATTGACCATCTCCATTCCTTTTCCCTTATTATTATTGGCACTAACATTACTTTTTTATTACTACTGCTCTCAGTAGCAATCTCATCACATCATCATTATTAGCACCATCACCTTCATATTAAAAAAAAAATGAAAATAAAATAAATAAAAATAATATCTCACATACACACACACACACACACACACACACACACACACACACACACACACACACACACACACTGCCAACAAAAACAACTTCATTATTCATGTTATCTCTTATTCATGTATATTAGTGGTAACATCATCATCAACTTCATCACTATTATGATCACTATTATTATTACTAACACACACACACACACACACACACACACACACACACACACACACACACACACATATATATAGATATATATATATATATATGTATATATATAGTTTTTTTTTCTTTCCTTTTCTTTAAATCGGTATACTTTTTTTGTTACAACTTCATAACTACTACAAGCTTTATATTTACTACTATCATTAATATAATCATTATTCTTTACAATATTTCTGACATTCCAGCTTACTTTCCAGCCTCCTACTGCATCACTATCATTACTATAAGGTTACAATCACAATTATTATCAAAACTATTAATATACATATAATAATTTTTAATATACCAATTAGATTCCTTCCTTCCCATAATTTATACCTTCAATCTTCTCTTTTTTCTTCCTGTCCTCCCCTCCCCCTCCTCCCCTTGGGTTTTTTTGTGTGTGTGTGTGTGGGGGGGGGGGGGGGGGGGGTGTCATCCTCTGACTGCTTGTTCATTTTCGTTGCCTCAACTGTCTTGTATCTTGCCTGATGAAGGCCTAAGAGGTTGAAACATGTCGTGTTTTGTCTTGTGATTCGTTTTTTCCATGTTTGTTTTTGGCGGTTCACTAACATTATTTAAGATTTGTATACATGCAGTTAAAGATTATGCAAAAAAAAAGACATATAAAACTTGAAAATAACTTGAAGAATGAAACAGTAAAGCACTGCAAAATATATTCAGTGTAAATATACAATCAAAGATTTACAAAGAAACAAAAAGTTGGAAAGTAACTTGAAAAACGAAAATAGTTAGATGATACAAATCATATCAAGTGTACCTAAGGATAAAACTTAAAAGATTACTATGAAATTTTGCAAGACAGAATTGAAATGTTTTATATCATGTCATTCATCAAATGGCAAAATTAGTTAAGAAACCAAGTTGAAAGGGAAACTGCCTTAAGAAATATCAGGAAAATAAAATAAATGAAAATCAATGGTTTTTTAACCAGAAAGGTGGAAGTGAACTTCAGTTTAAAATATCATCTTAAAGAAAGCAGGAATATTTGAAAATGGTCACTAAAGTTTCTGCAGTTTCACATTGCTGACAATGGTATGAAATTAAAAAAAAAAAAAAAGAGTAATATACATGCACAGTGCAATAAGAAGAGATACTCTTGTGGTATATAGTTTTGGGCAAAATCAAATAGTGGTGTACAACCAGCATGAAATACAAAAGCAGTTGTGATAATCTTACCTGTCCAGTATCGTCTGTATCAGGTATGACTGTTGTCCAGAAACAGGCGTGTCTGTCACGTTGTACACAGCATTGAAGCCAACACCATACCTTGGAACAACACCAGTATCCGACATGCTGAAACTGGGTGTCTAAATAGTATTTCATGAACATTGTGACACAATATTTATCCATTATATATATAAGTCTGGTGCTATCATGTTCATGATATGTTGAATGCTAAGAACTATTTCAAATCAGTTGATCACCTATGTTGTTTCAGTTGATCAATGAACAAGCCTTATTTTCTACATTGTCTATGTGATGAGGAGCTATAAATCATCGCACTATGAACAAGCTTCATGAACACAGAGCAAGAAACATTTATACAAATGAAAATATCTGCGGTCAAATTGTAAAAGGTTTGGTTCAGTTTCTCTGCAAAGTCGATTATCAAACTATTCACTTGCTGTGGGCCCACAGTACCATTTGGCACATCTGAGAATGCGAAGCAATAAACCATTTATATATGTGGAAAATGACATCATAAGTAAAAAGGTAACCAAATACCATTATTATTTTCTTTGTTTCACCTTCTGTTCCCTCTCGGCCACCACCAGCAGTCCACATGAAGATATCAACATCAGGTCTTTTAGTGGCAACCCACCACAGGACACACTGCATTGCTGCCAAGTCACTTCGGTGATATTCAGCATGCTGCATTATCATATCCAGGATACCACCTACAAAGCCCCCTAATAAGACAACAACTGATTTTCGCTGAGTTGATGCGAGTGAAAATCCCTCTTCCATGTTCTCTCAGGAGCGCTCTCTCATACTGCGCATTGTGGCTTCACCCTACACAGCCGTACCCCGATTACCCTAGTGCAGTCCCAGCACCAGCAGTTCAAAGGAGTTTTCAACGAGCTGCTCATGTGGAGACACTCCAGAGCTGGTCAGTTACTCTGCTGCTATCCAATGATACTATTCTGATTTCATATTTCCAAGACACACCCTAAACTCTGGCAGATGATAATATTGCTTTGTCATGAAGACAATCTGTTTAGCTCTTCATTGGCAACAGTATTGCTTTATCATGGACACCATGTTTGAAAATCACTGCTTGGTGACTTTGTTTTCCAAGGACATAAGGGACTTAAAACCCTATAATTACATAATTGCTTTGTCACAGATATAGCTTACTAAAACACCTTCTGAAGTCAATATTCCAGACTCCCCTCTCGTGGTATCACTGTGAGTGTGTGTTTCTTCTTTTTTTTTTTTTTTGAGACATGTCATGTGAACTCTCAGTTGATGACATAATTGCATTGTTGTGGAGACAGAACAATGTGGGCCTCCAGAGTGATGGGTATCCATCAGCATTTCCTCTAACAACTCTAGCAATGGTTCAACATATACCAAACACGTATTCACTATGGGAACTGGTGTGTACAGGAAGCAAAACCATCTACTTAGCCCTACACAACAATAACTGCTTAGCTGTAGAGCCAGCATGAGTGAGCTTTTCCTCCTGATGGTGCCACCCCATCCATCCGATGATTGTTGTACCCATGAACTCGCTGACACCGTTGACCTCCACACAAACCTTGCCAAGGGTACAGGTGTGGACAAGAAATTGAAACAGAGCTTACCATAGAAGTAGGGCACAAAGACCACAGAATTTGAGACTATTTGTTACACTGATTGATGAGGATGATACTATGGATTGATTCTGGTCTGAGATTGCATGACAGGCCTGTACTGTATGCACACTCTCATAACGTACCCTGGTGTCAACCAGTGTTGGTCCAGAAATTTGAGCAACAGTCCTAGAGATGCATCCATTAAGTGGATGAAACTTGACTATGTGGTGGTCCCAGATTTCCTATTGAGCTCATGGCAAACTTAATTCTAGATAGAGCTTGTTGGGCCAGAAAAATCCCACAGAGAAATGGCTCTGATGAAAATCTCATAACCTCCTAGCTAGATAAGATAATGTTGCTTATAGCCCAGCCGACCGCAAAGGGCATATCAGGGCTGTCACCACATTAAAAGCAACTCATAAGTCTTTCATTCACACAATTCTTTAAAATACATCTTCTAAAAACCCATCCAAAAGTTTGTTAAAAAAACTTTTCCACTGTGAAACCTCAGATCCAATGAAAAATGTTAATCTCTTTCAAGAACTCAAAGATCGCATCAGCTCCTAGCTGGGAGTCTATAATGCTGAACAGTTTGCCACAGCGTCTGGTCCATCGCATGCTTAAAAAATCTGCCTAAGAGCTGGCCGCACTCCCAAATCACAAAATTGTTCAACAAATCTAAGGTGACTCAAATATTCATGTTGCAATCACAGCCAGAGGCACTACCATGTGCTATAGTGGCTCATCCAGTAGCAAACCTTAAGTAGAAATCACAAATAGTTCAAACTGCTTTCAAAAAGTCCTAAAGAGGGCCCAGTTTTTCTCAACTTTGTGAAGATTTCCTCAGGTAACTGAGAACTGATTGACTTGTGCACCCCAGCAAAAAGCAATACCTGTTTGAACCTGATTCTGGCATTGTAAGACCACCTTTCCTTTCACAATTTCTACTCTGCACTCTGTTGTTTGTTATGTTGGCTGGTAAGACTTTGACAATGTCAACAAATTCAGTGGATAAATGTCAACACTCTTGAGTCAAACACTGAAATGGGGAGAAGTGGTCTTGGTTTGATGAGTGTAAAGATAAAGGAATGAAGAATGAATCTGGATTAAGAAGAAAGACCATACTTCCCACCCCATCCTATACCACCAATGCATTACACAGCTAAAAAACACTTTGTGAAAAATAAAAAAACACCAAGAAAATCCACCTGATTACACTTACTTTCCTGTTTTCAAAGCGTCTCCTTCCTTGCTCCCTTCACCCAAGGCCTGGATGCCCGACATGTCTTTGGGTGTAAAGCAGGAGTCATTAAAAACACACAGAGCTGGACTGTACACCTCACCCCAGCCCTCGCTTAGCAGTCTATCTTTGCTGTGATATCGCATGTCCTTCACAAAACACCACCTGCAAGAAAAAATAGAGTAATCATCATGCCTCATGAAAATATAGCCAGGTGGTAAACATCATTAAGTTCCATGATCATTAAGGCACTGTGCCTTCAAGCAGCTATCAACTATGCAAAGGGAATGGTACTGGGTCCTCCTGTCACTGGCCCCTGATTGTATGGAACATTACTGGCACTGGGTTCTAAGGTACTGATCTTATTAACACCAGGCCCTAATGGTTCTGGCCTTACTGGCATTGGGCCCTAATGAGACTGGCCTTACTAGCACTGGACCCTAATGAGACTGGCCTTACTGGCACTGGACCCTAATGAGACTGGCCTTACTGGCACTGGACCCTAATGAGACTGGCCTTACTGGCATTGGGCTCTAATAGTTCTGGCCTTACTGGCATTGGACCCTTGTGAGACTGGCATTGGACCCTAATGAGACTGGCATTGGGCCCTAATGAGACTGGCCTTACTGGCACTGGACCCTAATGAGACTGGCCTTACTGGCACTGGACCCTAATGAGACTGGCCTTACTGGCACTGGACCCTAATGAGACTGGCCTTACTGGCATTGGACCCTAATGGTATCATGCCTTACTGGCACTGGCACCCTACTAGTATTAAGCCTTACTGGTACTGGGACCCTAATGGTATTAAGCCTTATCGGCACTGGCACCATACTAGTATTAAGCCTTATTGGCACTGGGATCCTAGTGGTATTAAGCCTTATTGGCACTGGGACCCTAATGGTATCAAGCCTTATTGGCACTGGGACCCTAATGGTATCAAGCCTTATTGGCACTGGGACTCTACTGGTATCAAGCCTTATTGGCACTGGGATCCTAATGGTATTAAGCCTTATTGGCACTGGGACCCTAATGGTATCAAGCCTTATTGGCACTGGGACCCTAATGGTATCAAGCCTTATTGGCACTGGGACTCTACTGGTATCAAGCCTTATTGGCACTGGGACCTGATGGTATTAAACCTTATTGGCAAAATGCCCTAATGGTACCAAGTCTGATACTGGGCTATAGTGATACTAGCCTTATTGGCACTGGGCCCTAATGATACTTTCACTATCCATACTGGGCCCTAATGGTACTGGACCTTGTTGGCACTGGGCCCCAATGGTACTGTCCCTAGTGGTACTGGGGCCTAAAATTATTCGCAGTTGGCCCTAAAAGTACTAAGCCTCACTGGCACTGGGGCCCAACGGCACTGACCTTACTGGCACTAGGCCCTAATGGAACTGGTTTTACTGGCTTGGGGTGAAAATGGTACTGACCTTACTGGCACTAGGCCCTAAAGGAACTGGTTTTACTGGCTTGGGTGAAAATGGCACTGACCTTACTGGCAAAGGGCTCTAATAATACCGGGCCTTCTTGGCACTGTGCCCTAATGGTTCTTAGCCCTTGTGAGATGACCCATGTCATACGCTGGGTCAAGCTATTAAACAGTCATTTTTATTGTCCTGTGACGGCTGGTCATGGAGGTGATGTGATGGAATCTCCAGCAGTCACAGACATTCACAATTCCTTGGTCTCGGTTTTGGACAGCTGAGTTTCAAAAGGTGTTTATGTTGGTTCATTTATTTTTCATTGTAACATCAATTTAGAAAACGGGAAATAAGACAAAAAGAATGAGGAATGTATATATGACCATGCACGCACACGCACACCCACACATGTATATGGAATGAATGTCCCCCCTGTTGTCGTCTAATATCATCAATGGTGAACAGACGTTAAATAAACTACTGAACTGAACTGAACAACTGAACTGGGAATGATGTTTCGTACACATGCTGTTAAAATCAGAAAAGCAATTCATGATCAAAGATGAATAAGTTGTTAAAGTAAACTCACAACAGGGTTCCTAATGAAAGCTGGAATAATTCCATATCTGAGGACACTATCAAATGAAATATTTCTAGAAGAACTAAAATCCAGATCCATTTCAAAAAATCTAATTTTGGTAGGTACTTTGCTAACAGAGGACACAGAAACTGAAAATCTACTTAAATAATATCATGTCCGCAAGTACATGTGCCATTCTTGCTGAATTTACTTCTTAATGCATTTAAACCTATAGATCAGAACTGTACGCATCCTTATATAAGATCCTGTTTCGATTTATACAATAATTATTGACAATAAAGACTTTTCAGTTAGGAATGCTCATTGGATGAAGCAGACCATTTACACATATTGTTGACACAAATCTTGCATATCTTCTGCAGCAAACAATATCCTTTTTCCAAACATAGTTTAGTATTCTCTTTTGCTACATTATCTTTTTCCCCTTTTTTTGTGTATCGTATCTTGCAGTTCTATCTACCCACTCATTTCCATCTATTCCAGTGTGGGATAGCATCTGACAAAATTTATATTTGTACCATGAATGCATAAGTGCCATAACATAAATTCAAGTGGCCAATTTCTATCAAAAGAAAAAGGGTGGTGAGAGAACTGTATGTGTTTGACTGTCTGAGTGTGTGTGTGTGAGGTAAACCTCAGTTTCCTAAGTCCAAATGCAGAAATACATGTGAGCTGTTCGAATTCTCATCTGTAATCCTAGTAACAGTGAATACATGGTAAATATGTGAACTAGTAAACAAAAAAAAACAGAATATCAGTATGTCACAATGTATGCATGACACAGTCTAAAGTAATGCAGACCTAATTAACCACAAAATGTCCACAGTTTTGAGCATGGAATACTCACTGAATGATTGTTTAATTACATTTGTTCATATTTTAACAAAAGGTGTACAAACAATTAGCTGAAAAAGGAACAGCCTTGGTGAAGTGTGGATACAGTGTAGCTTCTCTACAATAACAAGGAAAAAAATCAACCTGTGTAAACAGGGGTCTTAAAGGGAGCCAAAGAGGCCAGTAAACCACAAAACTTGAAAGCAATATTCAGAAATTATCACAATGTAATGTTCATGTTGGACAAAAGAGCAATCAAACTCCCACCGCGACTACCCCTAACAAGAGTCAAATGTCATGTTGCATACAACAGACGAAAAGTTTTCATTAGTCTCACACAAGATCACATTCACCTGAAAAACAAAAATGGCCAAAATGACTGTAAGAAAAAATGCTTGCAATTAAAAGAATTCAAAAAAAGCCATTTTAGACTATGTACTTACCGTTACTTGTTTGAATGGGGAGGGGTCATCTACAGATGTCAAACATACTATCACAGTGTAAATGATCCATTTCAGAATTTTTTTTCGTCATTGTGAGGAGTCACTGTGCAGATGGTTCTTTAACCTGTTCACTGCTTGAAAATATTACATAACAAAGGTTGGCCCAGTGCCAGGGAAATCTAATGATTTGAGGGTAATAATTAACAAAAAATTCTAGCTCAGAAACTACAAAAGATATGAAAATGAAATATATATGATTTTTGAAGGAAATTGAATGGAAATTTTGAATCTGGGCTTCTTTTGTTTTAATTTTGATCATAAAAAAATATTTAGGCATTTAGATTTGGAGATTTTTTTGCACAATCAAAAACATATGTATTTACCACTACAGCTTCACATCCAAAAAGAACACAAAGCATAAAAGTTGAAAATAAAGTTTGTATTGTCACACTACACCTGTAAATGAAAGTAAAACAGTCTAGCAGTCTATCCAGACGCTCACACCTCATGCAGACAGGTCAGTTCACGACCACGCCCCCCTCCCTACACCACGCCCTCTTGCTGGACTTCAACCCTCTCTTTTTCACTCCTCCTCTTCCCCTACCTTTCCTGCTGCCCGTGTCACGCCGCGAGCAGGCCGCGCTCCCCTCTCGCGCTGACTAAACACGTCGCTGGCCACTCGCACACGCAGTGCAGAGTACACACTAGGCTAGCTCGTTCGACGTTGGTAACCAGTCAGCTGAACACACTCGTGAGATCGCACAGCACGACTCAATAACTGACGAATATGGCCGGCAATTCCATCACTATCATCATCTCACCTTCATGCTCGGGTGAGTCGCTGAATAAAAGATTATTATCTTTATCAAAAATGATTAGCAGAGCCCGCTGAGCTGTGCAAGTACGTTGATTTGGTCGCTACGCTCGTCGAAGGTTGCGCCGCCATCTTTGCAAGCGAGACAAAAGTGCTGGCTGGTCATCCAGTCAGTGATGAGGAAAAATGGTCTTTCCCCTCACGTGTGGTCATTTGCATATTATTTTTTAATACTGTAGACATATAAGGCTTACTACGCACACTCTATTTCAGTCCTTTGATAGGAATAGTAACGAATGGAAATTCAAGAAAAATGCATGACGTCAGTGGACGGCCCATAGGCACTGGAAGTACACTTTTACTACGGCGTCAGCTGACGGCTTAAAGGCACTCAACGGGTTAATGAAGTTCCAATGTAAAGAACTACACTCCTCACTTCATGTACACATATGAAGACATTAGTTATGAGTCAATTCCCTTTTATAATTAAAAATAAATGCCATAAGAACATGCATGCATGTGACGCACACACACACACACACATATATATACACACAAATACGCAAGCGCACACATACACACACATGTACACACACACACACACACACACACACACACACACACACACACACACAGTCTCTACCTCGGAGGCTCCAGCATCATCAGCATTCTGCAGTAGCTCCTTGAAGATGGAGTCATCTCGTCGATACCCCTCCAGCAGACGATTGATGCGTGTTGTCAACTGTTCTTGTTGTCCAAATGACTCACAGAACTCATCCTGAAAATGAAATCACCATCCATCAAAGCAATCAAATATGTGTCCACCAAAGAAACAAAATATGTGCTCAATGAAAAAAAAATTTCACTGAATAATTTTCCAGTTAAACAAAATAACAATGATAACAGAATCTATCTGTATCTGAAAAAAGAAACTGCATCCCCCCCCCCAAAAAAAAAAAAAAAAAAAAAAATTCAGAATCCAATAGAGAAATGACAAGTTAAATCAGTGTTCAATAAAGAAATGAAGTTAGCATCCAATTAAAAAAAAACTCAAAATAAGGGGAAAAAAACTGTATCCCATGAAAAGAAACAAATGAGTATAAATAAAAAACCATCATGCAACAAAGAAATAAAATCCATTCTTAATAATGAAATGAAATTAACAGGTAATAATGAAATTAATAAGCATCCAAGAAGACAAAAAATAAAGAGATCAACGCATAAAAATGAAATGAAATCAGCTTCCTGTACAGAAATAAAATCAGCTTCCCATGATTAAATGAAAACAGTTTCCCATAAAAAATTGAAGTCAGCTTCCAATAAAGACCCAAAATCAGCATCCGATAAAGAAAAAAAATCAGCATTCTTTGAAGGAAAGAAGTCGGCATCCAATAAAGAAATGCAAACACTGAGTACTTAGCCATTCCCCCCAAAATGAAAACTGCATTTTCCACTGGGTGGTTTTATTCCTTTGTGAAGGGTCTCTTTAGTTTGTTACACCACACCCACTGACAAAAATAGAGACCACCAAGCGGTATCCAATGTGCACCAACATAAGACTTCCAAGCTGTATATCTTGTGCACCGACATAAGACTTCCAAGCTGTATATATTGTGCATGGACATTAAGAAAGATGCCCAAACATTACCCTTTGTACTGTGGTGATAAGAGACTAATAATCATTATCCCTGGTACTGTGATGTAACCAGAGACTTCCGTTACCTTTGCAAAAAGACTAATAATCATTGTCCTTGATACTGTAATGTAATCAGACACTTTTGTTATCCTTTGTAAAAAGACTAATAATCATTATTCTTAGTACTGTAATGAAACCAAAGACTTTTGTTATCCTTTGTACTATGACACATCCAGCGAACTTCCAAATGCATCCTTTGTACAATACCCAAAGACCATCTAATGGTAAACTCTGTGCTGTGATATAATAAGAGACCTCTAAATGTTACCCTTTGTAACTAGAAACCTAAAAATGGATTTTTTGTTAAAACCAGAAACCTCAAATTAGTATCCTTAGATCTGGGGTTTTGCCAGAAACTTCCAAAGAGCATCCTTTGTACCCTGCTATGAAAACACAAATCTCAAAACAGTATATAAGAAATCTCCAAATAGCATCATTTGTGCCCCGATATGACAGACTTTTAATGGTATTCTTTCTATACCAAGCTAACACAGACCTCTGAACAGTATTCTTTGTACACTGATACAACCATAGACCTCTTAGTGATATCTTTCTACACTGATATAGCACAGACCTTCAAACTGTATCCCCTGCACACTAATATAACTAGACACCTCCAAATGATATCCTTTTAATTCCGATGTAACACAGTATCCTTGGTATACTGATATAATCAGAGACTTTCAAAGGGTAAGTTCTGTACCCTGACCTACACAGAGACCTCCAAATGATATCCTTTCAATTCTAACACAGACCTCTAAAACAGTATCCTTTGCATACCAATATTATCAGAGACTATCAAAACATAGGCTTTGTACACTGAACTACACGGTGACCTCCAAATGGTGTTCTTTGTATTTAACCAAGGAACCCAAAATATTACCCATAGCATTACTGTATATAGAGACCCAAAATAGTATTCTTTGTACATAAACACAGATCTTCAAATGGTGTCTATTGTACATAGCCACAGAATTCCAAAATGCTATCATTTGTACAGAAACAGACATGTCCAAATGATTTCCCTTCATGACTAGTCAAAGCCCTTCAAACTAAATCCTTTGTACATGAGCAGAGCCCTAAAAATGGTATCCTGTGTGCATTGTCACAGCCCTCTAACTTGTATCTTTTATATATAACCACAGCCCTTAGACTTGGGTCCATACATGTCCACAGCCCTCCAAATGTTGTACAGTCATCACACAAAACAGTATGAGAAGAGAAGGAATGAATGAAAGAAAAGAGAAGAGAGAGAGAGCAAGATAGTTAAAGACAGGGAAATGCATACAGACTGAAACAGGCTCAGAAAGAGAGAGGAGGGGGGGGGGGGGGGGGGGGGGGGGGGGGACCCAAAGTTTGTGTTAAGCAAAAAAAAAAAAAAAAAAAGTATGCCATTTGTACTATTGAGTTGGCAAGTTCTTTCATTAAAAGTTTACGCAAATTATTATGTTTGAAGATGTCAAGATTAATTTAAAAATTAAAAGTATCCAAGATTTAGTTCTATGAAAATCCACTAGAATAATGAAGTCAAAGTGGAAAAGCTTAGTTCTATACAGAAGCGGCATGGTGATGATTGTTGAAAATAAATCAACTGGTGAGCAATGGTGGAGCACAACCTGACAGAATTTTGAACATATGAAAAGGCTTCATTGCAAGTTGGTAGAGTTGGAGAGAGACAGAATGCAAGAGAATATGGGACAATTTTCATCAGCTTACTTCATCATGTTCCCGTTTAGTTCTCACGCAAAACACTTCGGCCAGATCTTCTGAAAATTTTGGATGCAGAAAACACATGGTCCCTGAATCTGTCAGCCAGTCACAGTCGTTGAGACAAAGCTCTCCAACAGGGTGCAGATGCATGTCTCGGCCAGGCAGGTGCAGACCTTGCGTTTCATCTTCTGTCAGAGTTCTTCCTCTGCGTTCGTTACGCAGTGCTGGACGAAGGAGACTGGCAATCTTGTGAATGAGTTCAATATCAGCATCACTCAGCTCTGAAGGAAAATCCTCCCTGATCTGCTTCAGAGCTCCAAGAATGTCTTTCACTGGAAACCTGAAAAAAAGAAAGAACTTATCTACAGAAAATGTTTCTCCAACAATTCATGTGTGACAGGAGTTTAACAACTACTGTCACCATGCAACTGTGTAGATTGCTCTTCAAAAACCAGTGTGACTGTTTCATTCCAATTTAATGGTTAACCAAGCTGGTTTGTAGCTTTATAATGGGTCATTGCTTTTTTTTTTTTAATCTGTAAACAAAGGAAAGATCCAGTTTCAACTGCAATTCAACATTAAATGTTCAAAAACAAAAAAAAAGACATTCTATTTTTAACTGTCAGACAAAGTTAGAGATTCTGTGTATTCTATTTCAACTGTGGAGCAAAGTTTTTTTTGTACGTGTTTTGACACCTATTACACACAAAAAAAAAAAGTAACAGAAGAAAAAACTGGCACCTATACATGTTATATATACGTGTCACACACACACACACACACACACACACATACACAATACACACACACTCCACTTCACTATACATCATCCATCACATCATCATACCACAGCACACCAGACACAATGCCCATACCAGTGTGGTACTCCCAGGAATTTGAAGAATCCAGAAGAAGTAGTCTTGTAAGAGTGGTTCAGTGTTATTAGATAAGGTCCAAGGTCACCAGCGGGTTCGAAAGCCAGCTGATCAGCTCTCAGGAATCTCTCCTCTGTCCAAACAACTGCCTTGTCTTCAAGCTGAGCTACAACATTCTGATGCCGTCTTTCCACATCAGTAATGTGTCTTTCGCAGAATGTGTTGAAGAATTTATAAATCTGATGACAGATTTACCAACATGCATCCCGCTGACAGACTGAAGACAGCTTACTTCTTCAGAAATGTGCAGCAAGTTGTCAACAACCAGCTGCGTGAATTGTGGCCCTTTGTTTCTGGCTTTGGCTCTGTGGACAATGACACCTAACTTCTCCAAGGTCTCCCTGTCTGTGGCGGACAAGTCCAGCTGATTCTCATCCATCACTGCAGCCACACAGCCCACCAGCTCCTTCAGCTCTGTGCAGCAGGCCTGGGAGGGCTGTATGAAGTCATGACCTGGGTGTTCTGCCACAAACCAGGACACTGGCCAGTCCTTGGGTTTCTGAAGGGATGGCAAGAAGCACACACTGGCTAGGGCATTTATGTAGGACTCTATCTGTTCTTCCTGTTCTTCAAGGACAGGAAGATACCTGATGATGGCCCTGGACCTATGAATGGCAGCTGGTTTAGAACTGATCCTTCTGACAGATGATGCGCGCTCACGAAGTTCCTCTGCGCTCACTTTGTCTTTCACCATACCCATTTTCATGAGTTGGGTTAGTGCCTTTGGACTTGTGAAGTCTGCACCATCCTCTTGTGTGGGAAACCTACCATCTTCTTCACTGAACAGCTGTGCTGCTTTTCCCTGAGGGTGTATGAGGTGTGCAGGGATGTTGAGAGATCCATCAGGCACACATGGAATGCAGCAATGACTTTGTACCAGGTGTTGAAGAGCTGGATTGTCTGAGAGAGAAGAGCATACAACACCAGCTGGTTTCTGTCATGAGCCTGGAGATCAGGGTGATTCTCCTCAATCCTGGGGAACAGAACATCTGGGAAAAACTGTTCCTCCCTGATGACTCTTTTCTGAAATTCATCATGTTGACTGGAACCAGAAGATCTGATGTTTGTGGCAATGTGGAAAGGAAGGTCAACCAACGACCTACCACCATGACTCCATTCAGTGATCTGCCAGAATGTGTTCAATACACGGAAAGCAGCCTGACCAATGTCTTTCTGATTGAAGTCTGGATCCAAGAAGAAGCATGTGGAGAAGGATACAGCACCATGATGATGAAGGAAGACCCGGAATTCTTCCTGCTGCAGAATGCGATAGAAGTTGGGGAAGAGTGCACTCTGAGGTGTTCTTGGGGAGAGGGAAGAACACTGAGGCCACAGGCTGTAGTACACCTCAGCAGGGTTCTGACCCTCAGACTGGGCCACTCCTTGCAGAGCAGCCAAGTATGCTCTGGGAATGGGGTCACTGAACAGGCTTTGTTCCACCTGAAACAAATCATTCAGTGAGTTATTTAGTGGCTAAGAATAAGATGCTGCGTATCCACTATACTTCACTGAACAACCCTTTACGCAATCGTTCAGTGAATTATTCAGCGGCTAGAAACAAGACTGGAACACAATCATTCCGTTAATCATTCACTGGCTAGAAGTAAGACATTGCCTATCTAGTATACATCACTGAACAGGGCCTTAGTCCACCTGGAACACAAACGTTCAGAGACAAGAAATAAAACATCACAACCCACAGGCATCACTGAGCAGGGCTTTGTTCCACCTGCAACACGACCTTTCAGTGAGAGGAAATAAGAGTACACTATTCCATCATACATCACTGAACATGACTTCGTTCCATCTGCAGTACAATCATTCAATGGCGGGAAATATTTCATACATCACTGAGCAAAGCTTTGTTTCAGCTGGAACACCATCATTTGGTGACAGGAAATAACATATCTAATTCCACTATACATCACTGAACATGTTAACAGGGCTTTGTTCCACCTGCAACAAGAGGATCCAGTGACCTGAAATAGAATATCCTATTCCGTCTTACATTACTGAACAAGATTATTATTTCATATGTAGATAATATTTTGAAGTGTATGTCCATGGTGTTGCTACAATGGTGATAAATTACTGGCAGGAAATTTTAAGTTATGAGTTTTCATACTTGCTGGCATTTGAATATTGTAATTCATGGGTCTTGAAGTTAGCAGGTCTTAAGTATGAGAATGAGAGTGTTCTCTGTATCTAAAATTTAGCCTGATGGTGCATGAATGATTATGTGATTGTGTGAAAGTGGGTGGGTTGATCAGTATCTTAAGTTCTGACTGTCACAAGACGGTTCCCATGCACACACTCACATGCACACAGAGACAGTCATGCGCCCCACATGCAACAACACATCCAACTCCTTTCTTTCAGTAAAACAAATCAGAAAGCACTTTTAAATTGCACATGCACATTTCCAGTCATTTAAAACATCCCTTGAATACTGAAACGTTTGCTTAAAACTAGATATATTCAAAGCTGTTTGTAACTATTTTGTACATATGTTTGGCGAAACTACAATGAATACAACAAACTGAAAAGAATGCAACAAGAGGAGAAAAAAAATCTGGAGACAAAGTTCTCAAGCAGTAATTGAACTTGCTGTGTATAACATTGTCTTTGTGCACCATGGCCAAAAAGCAACAACTCTCACTAACTCTTGCATGTGAAATCTCATCTGGATGCATCTGTACAACATGCAGATATGTTGGAACAATAATGGAGACAATTGGCTCTGAAATACTGAATAAAAAAAAAATCGGCAAGACAGTCTGAATTTATGCCAGATGAATGAGGTTTGAAAGTAATTTGTATGGGGAGAAACTTTCTACTATTGTGGATATTGGAAGATCAGATATCCCCCTACTGTCTACCCTCCACCATGTGATGCACCTTTCCCATTATGGTCATTACATCACTAACATGATGGTCACTACATCACTATCAACATGGTCATTACATCACCACAATGATGGTCACTACATCACTATCAACATGGTCATTACATCACTATCAACATGGTCATTACATCACTACCATGATGGTCACTACATCACTATCAACATGGTCATTACATCACTATGAACATGGTCATTACATCACTATCAACATGGTCATTACATCACTAACATGATGGTCACTACATCACTATCAACATGGTCATTACATCACTATCAACATGGTCATTACATCACTACCATGATGGTCACTACATCACTATCAACATGGTCATTACATCACTACCATGATGGTCACTACATCACTATCAACATAGTCATTACATCACTACCATGATGGTCATTACATCACTATCAACACGGTCATTACATCACTACCATGATGGTCATTATATCACTATCAACGTGGTCATTACATCACTATCAACATGGTCATTACATCACTACCATGATGGTCACTACATCACTATCAACATGGTCATTACATCACTACCATGATGGTCATTATATCACTATCAACACGGTCATTACATCACTACAATGATGGTCACTACATCATTATCACATGGTCATTACATCACTACCAACATGGTTATTACATCACCACCAACATGTTATTACATCATTACCAACAGAGTTATTATGTCACTACCAACATGGTTATCATATCACTACCACACATCACAACATACCAACACAGTTATTACATCACTTTCAACATGTTATTACATCACTACCAACATAGTTACTACATTACTACCAACATGGTCTTTACATCTCTACCGACATGGTCCTAATATCATTACCAACATGGTCCTTACATCACTACCAACATGGTCCTTTTATCATTACCAACATAGTCCTTATACCACTATCAGTATGGTTCTTACATCATCACAACCAACATGGTCCTTACATCACTACCAACATGGTCCTTTTATCACTACCAACATAGTCCTTATACCACTATCAGTATGGTTCTTACATCATCATCACAACCAACATGGTCCTTACATCACTACCAAGATGGTCCTTACATCACTACCAACATGATCCTTATATCATCACTACCAACATGGTCCTTATATTACTATCAACATGGTCCTTACATCACTACCAACATGGTCCATATATCATCACTACCAACATAGTCATGTTTTCACTATCATCACATCTGCTATGAACTCCAGAGACACATTTCCTTAGGGAGAAAGGCTAGAAATTCTCACGAGCAGCATTTCATAACTCTCTTTAGTGGCAAGTAGGACAAGACACTGATGAGAGATCACTAATAACTTGTGGCCCCCTCACATGTCAGAGAAAATGGCTGATGCCACAACAAAGATCTGATTGGTGCATAAAAAACTGTTACATCTTTTGCTCAGTGTATGAAAGAATCTGAGCTCTAACTCTCAAAGAACCAGAACTTGAAGAGGCAGCCATACGGATATAAAGTACTTCTGCTTACATCTGTTTCTTAACACATCTTGCCTCCTGTTTCCTATGCACAAAGCAAACACTAGCCTCTATGAAAGTCTCACATCTATAAAACTCATCTCTTAATCCTACCAACACTGCAGTTCCATCACTCCTGTTGTCTGCTATAAACACCTGGTCATACTAAAATCTTATTATGAACTGAGATCTTGCTCTAATCAAACACTATACCTTCCGCTGACAGACTTCCGATCATCTTCTGTCTCGCAAAGAAGACTCCTGCGATCTGAGCTCAGAGCAAAGGGAGCATTGATGTGCACCGGCAGTGTCATGGCCGACACTTCTTCCGCCAGAGGGAGGAAGCAGAACAGATGACCTGTCTTGTAAAATCCTGCAACATGTCCCTCATCAGTCTATGGTATGTTGCTTTTAGCCGATAGAGTATAAATTCCAAGTCTCATGATAACAAAACATAGTAGTTTAAACTACATCTACAACAATAATAACTGAAATAGTTGAAAATAGTTTTTGCAATTGAAATAGTAATAATACTCTTTTTTATTTACAGTATCTATGCTTATGTACAATGCAGGGCATGGACAATTCAGAATGTAAGTCATGTAAGACCTACTTTCTAAAAAGTGAAATACAAACCAGCATAGCAAGTCAGCACATGAGGAACGATAAAAGGGGGGTTTCTTTAACCCTTTGTCTGCTGAACCTTTCAGAATACAGGTTGGTATGTACATTTAAAGCTGAGTAACTATCCTTTGCATAGACCTTAAAAGATGTCACTGTTTTCCTAGAATAAGCACATGCCATCCCTTGTGTAATAAGACAGCATTATCTGGCGCCTGATCTGTCTGCCTCATCTCATCAGAATGATTTTGCAGTTCTCACTTACAAGAATATTCATCAGTAGAAGCTGAGGGGTTAAAAGGAAAGATATGGCACCATGCTAACAAAGAGCTTCAATTCAGTACTCAGAATCCCATGCACTGACTGACTGAATCAGTGAGATGTATGTAGCCCTCCTGTAATGCTGGTTAGTGAAGGTGTGTGACCACTTTCCAACTGCCTGTAATACAAGGGGGAACATCAAAGAACAGTCAGTCACTGCTCTTTTTTTATACTTTATTTTGTGTTCATCTCTTTTGCTTGTCTTGCCCAAAGAAGGCCATTTTGGACTCCACCAGTAATTCATATCTTAATAATGAATGCTGTATTTGTGATTATGGGCAGTATGCCTGAGTGAGTTTCTGCACACAGGTATAGCATGTGTGAGGCAAAGAGAAAGAAAGAGGGAGGGGGAGAGGGGTGGAAGAGAGATAGAGATGAAAGGGGGGGGGGGGGGGGGGGGGGGGGGGAAGGAGGAGGAAAGGCAGGGAGACAGAACTTTGGAGCAGCACAACAATGAAATATAGATATTTGTTTTAATGAACACTCAGTTTGTGTGTTCATATGACAGAGACCAGTCCTTGTTGTTTTTTCATGAGGACAATGAACATTCTGTTGATTGATCAAACTGTGGACTGAACTGAGGTGCATCTGTACTGTCATGCTGGTTGGCAGTTAAGTGACCCAGTAAGTAACCTGGCTTCTGCTCCCTGCTGCAGTTGCTCCACTTTCAGCGTCTTTCCCCTGCCAGCAAGCCTCTTCCTTCTTTACAAAATCATAGTACAACTGAGGGTAAAAAAATAAACCCCATTACTTTCTAAAACCAACAAACTCCCCCCCCCCCCCAACCCACAGACAAATAAATGTATGCCTGGTAGTATATTGCCATACTAGTTGAAGAGGTTTCTCATTCCCCCCCCCCCCCCCCCCTCCATCCCCGGGTGATGTATGTTGTTTTATGCATTTTATATTACACATTTTTTCAGTGCCTGTACTATTGTTTTGTGTTGATGTTCAAGATGTAGACGGGACAGGAGGACAGAAATGACTTTGGTGGTTTGGGAGCTTCTAATTATTTCATCTCTCTCTCTCTCTCTCTCTATCTATATATATATATATATATGTACTGCCAGGAAGACAATTTTGATAAAGGATCTATTAACTGTTGACAACAGGCTGTAAAAAAAAAAAAAAAAAAGCCAAGAGACAGGCAGTGCGAGTCCAGCATCACCTTCCGATCACCTGTATCTCAACCTACTCACCTGCTGAACAAAATTCCAGGGTCTGGACCTTGCCTTCATCATCCAGACTCACCCCCACTGCAGCCAGGGGAACAAAACCTTCCTCTTTTGTCTCACGAGCGATCTCACAGGATTCCCTCCTCCCTGAGGCCCAAGCGATACAGAAGCGACATGTCTGGATATTTCCACAGCCTCTCTCTCCCTCAAATGACAGTGTGACCAGCTCCACAATCTCGTTCTCTTCAAACGCTTGCCCATGCTCCACTGCTTCATTCCACACTGTGGAAAAATGACGCAAAATGCTGCCAGCTTCTGGAAAGTCCCTGTTTGATACCCGTGACCCAACAAAGAGCTGCTGAGTATCTGTCAGAGGATGGCTATCTCGAGAAAGATGATGCAGCTCCAAGCGTGTCACATTTTGGAGAAACAACAGCAAATTACCTCCCTTTTCCCTCAGCCCGTTCACAAAATCCTCCTGATTACTCTCGCTGAAAGATTCCTTGCAGATCTCACTCTTCAATGCCTGGGCTTCTGTTCTGAATGGAAAACGGAAAAGGGTTCCAGGATAAGGCCCCCAGTCTTTGTTGAGGATGTCGCACTCAAAAACGTCCTCAAAAGGCTTGAACTGGTTGGGCATTCTCTTCAGCAGTAACTTGTTCATGGGGTTCTTGAAGTTCATTTTCTTCCCCCGTCCGCTGTTGAGTATTTCTCATGAGGATCCAGCATGGCTAGAACGCTGGCAGAGTAGTAGACACTGGGCAGATCTGTCAGGTTGTAGACGGCGTTGAAGCCAAGGCCAAACTTGCCCACCTAGGAACCAAACAGACAGTAAATGAATCTTCCTGGCCATTTGCCACATTAAGTAAATACATATGTCTGGGAAAAAAAACTTGACATATGTGGATCAGTGACATAAGTGATCTGACTGAAGATGAGGAGTGAACTAATATTTGCAGATCAAAGACACTCTGTAGTGAGATTTGAGATGGGGATCAGCTAATTTAAACTGCTTATTATTTTGTAGTTGACAGGAGAACCAGTCAGTTTCAGCTAAAAATTTTGTGGTCATCATTCATCCAATCTTTAGAACTACTCTGCTATAATGGAATGAAAGCAAGAAGGTCTGGAGGTGAGGGGAGAAGGTTAGAAAGGGGAACTGGGTCGACGGTAAGGGTCCAGACAGGAGGAAGAGGAAGATGCAAAATGATGGCATCTTATATTTGCCAGGGGAGGAAGGGAGGAAGAGAAGGGCAGTCAAGGTGAACAATAGTTTAGACTAAGGTTAGACACACGGTCAGGCAAGCAAAGTGATCGGCCAATAGACAGAAGGACTGACAGGATGACCAACAGATTGACCAAAATGTGGACATGTCTCTTTTTCCCTGTCTCTCAGTACCTTCACACTTAACATTCACACACACACACACACACACACACACACACACACACACACGCATATAGATAGATAGATGTGTATGTATGTCACACTTCATGTTGACAACACCTTGCCTAACAAAGCAAACTTTGCCTACTAAAGCAAACAAATCACCTAATCTCAGTATTCGGCGTTCCATTTTTCTCAATGTTAACATTGAGTGGGTTGCATGCTTAATTTTAACCTTTGGCAAGTTATCAACATCAAGCAAGTGCAGGTTGCCTGACCGTGACATAATTCTATATCACCCAGGTTACTACTGTCCTTCCATAACATGTCAACATCAGTTTCAGTGTATCATGTTGTGAAAGCCCCCTTCAGCGAGTAAAGAGAGAACACCGAGCCACCCAAAGGAGAAGTGTTTCTTCATTCTGCCCCTTATGGAAGGCTGTGATCTGGTATACAATGTAATAAATCAACAATCTCCATGCAGATTATAACAATGCAACAGTCTGATGAAACAGACACCAATTCTTTTAATTTTCATGTATCATTGGGAGAAGAGGGGGAGGAAAGAGAGGAGGTTCAGGCACACCAATAATGTAACAATTGTAACATTTTTGTTGTTGTTGAGGCTGGGGCTATATTGATGTTTTTATCAATCGACAGGTTGTATGGGGTGTCTGATAGAGGTAGCATCTCTGGTTGGGGCGTTTGCCAAGTCCTTGGGACCGCACATCCATTTTGGTCCTCACTTGGCATTCAGTTCTCACCTGTGGCTCCCTGTAGCTGTTAGCATGCCAATCACAGGTTTTTAGTCTCATTCAAAGGACTTTCAAAGAGCTCGTGAGCTCCACTTCAGTCAAAAGCCAGTCATCTAATGCTATCATTTGGCAAAATTCTGCTTAATGTTGACAGTTTCAGTGTAACAGACAACATCAGACAAGCCAAGTGCCTAACATTAACATCAGGCAAAAGTTTGCATAATTTCAACACTAGGCAACTGTCAACATTAAGTGTGATACACACACACACACACACACACACACACACACACATGCCACTTGTATCCTGCTATTGTTGAGCATGCACCTAACACACGTGAAACATACCACAACAAAGTAAATGTTTACTAAAGAGGAAGAGAGAGAGAGGGGGATGGGGATAGAACGGAAGCAGGGGGCATGGACAGAATGAGAGGCAGGGAGGAGAGATGTGGTGCTGTGGGCTTGGTGTGAAGCTAACGCATGACCGGAGAAAGGGAGGGTGGGTAAAGGAAAGCTCTGGACCACAAAACCGCTTGCCTGCACCTTTTTATTTCTTGTCCAGTATGATTATCCTTCAGATATCTTCTTCTGGGAGGGTACAACATAATTACTTGTCAGCAGCAAACATACATTTCAGATCAAACACACACACACACACACACGCACCACTAAGCTTATGGTTAGACCCACAGGTAAAACATTTTTCTAAATAATGTAAATATGTATTTACACTATACTGCTTACATCATATGTGATTTTTCTGAGTGATCTTTGCACATTTACAACATATCATCACCGCACTGTGCAAATCACTTTAACTTTTGACTTCATAGTCTTGTTTCTACAACTGCTATGCACAACTTAACAAATAATCAAATGCGTGCACGCACGCACACACACACACACACACACACACACACACACACACACACATACCCCTATATACTCAAGCATAGATTCATACACACACATATAAGTGTAACCTGCCTGACACAATCAGGTTAATAGTAATTTAATTAGTTTTAATAGAGTATGTAATGTTCTATTTACTGTCATTTATTTATGTGGTATTTAGGAGTTTTAGAATATTTTGATGGTTATTTTGTTGTTCACTGTGTTATTTCGTTGTTCACTGTTATTTGTTAGATTTGGGTAACAAGACCTTTTCACTTCATTCTCATGTGTAAGTGAGACAGCAAGTCAGTTGTTGGCAGGAAAGAACCTTGGTGCTAAATCAGGTTAGTTAATAACATGACTAGATGATATATGTGTGGGAATAATGCTTTGTGGTATTATTTTTTCTTGATTTAATGATTTTATTTTACTGCATTTGGTATGATGACTTAGATTTGAGTGGATTCTGTTGTGCTTGTATTATTTTCCATAAGCATGGGCAACATGTGTTGTAAAAACACACTTAGAGTCAAAACGGGTATTCAGGTTTAGTGAGCTAAGTTTAGCTTTGGAGATGAAGTAAATTTTTTGTGAACATATTCATGGTATAGATCAGATACAAAAATATGTTGGGAACTATTCTGACAATTTTCTTAGTTGGATTAAGTGGTTGATAATTGATAAAACCACATGGTCAAAACTGCCTTCTTATTTCCAGGGCCTGCCCCTAATTATTACCAGTATTTTTTCTGAAGCCATATTTTGCTATTGCTGAATTAAAATTGGTTTATACAAGTTTCAGGTTAGGAATACAATATTTAATTTTAAAGTATTGTATGTGAATTCTAAGTTAAAATTTACTACTGGTATAAGCATAATTGTGTAGAATTTATTATGTAGAGTACATTGATGTGCACAGTTATTGTTTCACATTTTAAAACAATTTAGCCTTATATTAGAGAAAGTTTATTTGTCATCTGAACTAAACAGTGATGGCCTTGATATGACCATTCGAGGTCTGATGGGCTATGAGCTTGGTGATTAAATTGATTGTGTATATGCTTCTGGAAAACCTTACATATGTTCCTGGTTTCCAAAGTCCTTGAAGTGGAGACATTGAATTAGTATAACCTCAGCCTGCTTTATATAATGGTTGCTCATGTGTTCAGTTTATTACTTTCTATAATATGCTTATCTTTATTTCATAAGTTTGATGTAATTGCCTCTTGATTTGAGTTTTTGCATGAAGATAGGATGTGGCTGCTTAAGTAGTCAGATGGAGCTGCAACGTGAACCCACTCGTTAGGTGGGGAGGAATGTTTTCCTGCTGGTCTAGTAAGGAATGTCCGCAAGAGTCCTTGCATATATGAAGAATTATAATTATTGCATTTTGTTCTCATTAACTGTTGTAGTTAATAATTCAGTGTTTAAAGTCAAGTGTTATAAGCAGATAATATCAGTAAGCTCAAAGGCAATAATTGATGCTTTTGCGATAAGCTTGAAGGTATGTTGGACCGATGTCAGATGGCAGATGTGATGGGCGTATATGTATTTCGGTGTTTAAGGTTTCAAACCTTCAAGCACAGAAGTATTGTTTGCCAACTAACCACACTTGGGTATAGTTGTGGGCTTGCCAAAAATCATTCAGTTTGGCCAAGATGTGTGTAGTCCGCTGAATTCAATTTTGACAATTGGGTCTGATCACAGTGCATTGACACCATCTACTTTGTTATGATGAATATTGTTTTGGTCATAAAATAATGATCCTGCCAGGGAATCTGATTTGAATGTATGTCCACCTGCTCATTTCCTTTTCAATGTCCAATTGAGAAGTCATTATAATTAAGAATTTGTTGTGCTATGCTCTAGGTTTTGTTTCTTTATATTTTGATTTGATGACATGTTTATTCTTGTTTTCTATCCTCTGTTTCAGTGCCACTTTTTCTGCCTTGTTCTATCGTCTGTCTGTTGTTTTTCTTTTGTACCTGATCCTCTAATCATATATTATATTCTAACCGACTGTTCTGACATTGTTTGTTTGGAGTTGAGGATAGTGGCATCTGATTTAACAAAAAAAATTTATTTCCAAAGTTTGCTGTATGAACAATAAAGGTCAAGTAGAAGGTTTTTTTTGATTTTGTTTTCTTTGGGTAAAAATTGTGAACCTGGGTTACAAAAATGGGGGCTCGTCCGGGACCTGTAAGTTTGTTTTAATAATTGGTAGGCTTTGATTTTCAAGAGATAATTAATTTTCTGTTGAGGAAAATATTTTTCATTGGGGAGATATTCTTTAAGCCAAACATGTCAGAAACAGGAGGTGGTGTGGATAGAAGCAATGGAGAGGTGAATGGTGCAGAGGGAGAAGCAGGGACTGGTGGGAATGGCAGTGCCACTGGCGGGGCTGACCTTGCTGCCCTGCTGAGAAGGGCTAGAACAGCTCGAGGAACTACAGATGGAAAACGCTCAACTGAGGGAGCGATTAGCCAAGCAGACAGCATCACCAGCACCCGTGACAGTGCATGTCAAGGCACCAACACCTGCGCCTCGGCTTGGTGTGTTCACCGGATTGAAGCCCAAAGGCGGATCTGAGGTGCCGTTTACTGAGTGGCTTGAGAGAGTCACTCAGTACCTCCAGGAGGCTACAGATGAAGAAGAGGCCTGCCGGAGAATAAAAGCAAGTTTAAGGGACATCGCAAGCGTCCAAGTAAAGAACTGCACTACTGGAGAAGATGTAGTGAATTCCCTGAAGGCCATATATGGGAATCTCGGCACCCCAGAAGACCTTTATGCCAAATTTGTCAAACTTCACATGGACAAGAAGGAAACTCCATTTGACTTCTTCAGCCGTGTGTCGTCAACCTTCTCGGAGCTGAATAAAGCTGAAAAATTCACCACTGAGGAGGCAAACATGAAGGTGTACCATACGTTCATGTCCACACATTTCCAGTTCTGACCGCCTATTGACCATGGAAATCCGGGGTCATTTCGGGACTCCAGGCGTCGCTTCTCCTGATCCAGCCAAGGTTCTGAGACGCCTGAGAGAGCTTAGCGAAGGAGCAAGCAACCCACAAGCTCCCCCCAAAACCATTCCAGTTGCTGCCATGGCTACAGCAGAAATCGACTATGAAAGACTGGCAAGCATGGTTGCTGAGAAGATGATGGCCAGGCAAAAGCAGGTCAACTCACCTGCTCAGGGAAGTCCATCGCCATGTGCCCCTAGAGGGCCCTGCTACAGATGTGGTGAAGTGGGCACACACTACAGGCGTAACTGCAAAAAACCCACCCAACCCAGCAAGGGTGGCCCAGGCGAAAAGGGAATCTCGGCCGTTAAACGGCCAGCAGTTGCCGACGATGGGGGGTCGGTAACTGTAACCTCACCATCAACCCCATCCTCTCATCATCTTCACACCCTGAACACCGCCATGAATTGCATTGAACAGGGCCTGCATGTTCGTGGTGTGACCTTGAGAAGCCCTCTTCTGGTGACACTACACAGCCGGGACAAGAAAATGACCTTGTCCGGGACCATCTCTGGGTGTGTTCCTGCCGTACATGGTGTGAAGGTGCTTCAGCGACCATCTGAACTGTTACCTCCTGGTCTGGGTGTTTGTACTGACATTGACGCCGGAAACATCAAGGTGACATTATGTAACAGGGGCAGACACAACATAACCCTGGATCACAGAACAGTGTTTGCAGAACTGTACTCAGCGACAGGGAACAACACAGACATGGAGGCCTTAGTGGGTCCTAGTCTTGAGACAGAGGTGACCATTGGGGACACTGAAGTCAACTGTCTGATCGATAGTGGCTCGCAAGTGAGCATCATGTCAGAGACATTCTACCGGACTAACCTGTCACATTTGCCATTGGAAGAACTGAATGCACACCTGAAAGTTGTGGGAGCGGGTGGAAGTGTTGTACCCTACTTGGGTTTTGTGCGTGTGTGTGTTTCCATGCCGAAGGATGTTGTGGGTGTGAGTGACAGTGTGAATGTGTTGATGATTGGTGTGTCCAGACACAGACCTTTCTCGAAGAGTACCCGTGATTCTGGGCACCAATGCCCTGAAGAATTTTGCTGAACTGTCTAAGAGATTAGTAGGATCACATTTTGATTTTGATAATTCTTTGCATGTGTGTCCTACTATTGCTTTCATGTATCAAGACTGTTCCTCTCCTGATGATGGGAAAGTGGGCTCGGCTAGAGTTCATGGTTCACAGGTTTTAGTTCCAGCTGGGGAGACTGTAGAAATAAAGTGCTGTGCTAAGGTGAACGTTCCCAGCACACGAGATTCAGTCTTGATTCAGGAACCCACTGAAACTCCCTTACCAGACGGTCTCAAGGTAGTGGGTTGCAGAGCTTCAGCTGACTGCCTCACAGATGTCAGGGTTGTGGTGATAAATGAATCTGACAGCACGATTCTGCTCAGGAAGAATCAGGTGGTAGCTGACATATTTGTTTATCAGCATGAGTACGACATTAACAAGGTGGTGTCTGACCTTGGTTCTCATTCACCAGAAACCCATGCATACTCAGGTAGTGCTCATGCTGAGAACTCAGGTCAGGGAGAAGACATTAAGTTCAAGTTTGGTGAAGCAGAGACCACCCACCCTGATTGGTGTAGGCACTTTGAAAGTAGGCTACAGTCAGTGAAAGCAGTTTTTGTAACAAGTGAGTTCGACATAGGTAGAGCAGAAACAGGTGATGTTTTTGACATGGAGATCACACCTGGTCCAGACATTAGGGAGAGAGCAAGACCTATACCCCCTAAGGACTTTGAAGAGTGTAGGCAACACATTAAAGGGCTTTTAGATGCCAAGATAATCCGCCCTTCCAACTCCCCATTTGCTAGTCCCATAGTTCTAGTCAGGAAGAAGACCGGTGCACTTAGGATGTGCGTGGACTACCGGAAACTTAATGCTAGGACTGTCAAGGATAGCTATTCCATCCCCAAAATTGAAGACCTTCTGTTGACATTCAATGGGGCAAGGTTTTTTACCACTCTAGACCTCTGTAAGGCTTATTACCAAGTCCCAATGACGGGAGAGCATGCAAATACTCGGCCTTCATAACACCTTTCGGGTTGTTCGAGTGGGACCGACTCAGTCAGGGGTTAGCCAATGCCCCAGCATGTTTCCAAAGACTCATGGAGACGGTTTTTAGTGATATGAACCTGACTGAGCTGATCATCTTCTGGATGACATCCTGATCCATGCTAAAACCCTTGAAGAGTTGGAAGAACGCACCATGAGGGTATTGCAGAGATTGTGCAAGTACGGCTTAAAGCTGGACCCTGAGAAATGCATCTTTGGGGCAACACAAGTCAGGCACTTGGGCTACATCATCTCAGAGGGCACCATCCGCCCTGACCCAGACAAGGTAGCTGCTGTTAGGGATTGGCCTAGACCCAAAACCGTGAAGGACGTGAAGAGTTTCATCGGATTTGCCGGTTTCTACCGGCGTTTTATTCCAAATTTCTCTTCGATTGCAAGACCCCTGAATGACCTGACGATAGTTACGCTCCGGGTAACCGTTCCAAATCTGGAAAGAAACAGGCCAGCTCACTCTGTCCTCTTCTGTTTCCTCGTCCTGGGGAGAAGCACAGGAAGGCTCCTTTAGATCACTGATTTCTGCGCTTACCAGTGACTTAGTTCTAGGTATTGCTGATCGTTCCAAACCTTTTGTTGTTCATTGCAATGCTAGTGGTGTGGGATTAGGTGCTGTTCTTTACCAAGAGTTTGAGGGCAAAAGCAAGGTCATTGCTTATGCTAGTCGAGGGGGCTGAACAAGTCTGAGCAAAATTACCCGGCTCACAAGCGCGAGTTCCTTGCATTGAAATGGGCGTTGTGCGATAAGTTCAGGGACTATCTTTTGGGCACCAAGGTCACAGTTGTTACAGATAACAATCCCCTCTGCTACATCTTGAAGAATGCAAAACTAGATGCTACAAGTCACAGGTGGCTCTCTTCACTTTCCATGTTTGACTTTGAGCTTAGGTATAAAAAGGGACTGACTCACACAGATGCAGATGCTTTGTCAAGGTTACCCCAAAGTGACCCATATGTTGATGATAACTACAGGAAGTCCTTAGATGAAATAGCCTTCTTAGTGGAAAAAGCCAAGTCTTTTGACAAAGATCAGTTGGAAAACTTCACTTTTGTTGCCTCAGATTCAGTACAAGCCATACTCCAGTCTCATCATATTCCTTCCTTGAGAGGCTCAGTCTTCAACAACAGTTCTCCAGAAGTTAGTCAGGAAGGAGAGGTATTTTCAGTTAAGGCAGATGATTTCCCTGCTGTCGAGCAGTTGATGACTGACCCCAACCTAATACCGGATGGTATACTTGACCCAAAAGTTGAGCACGAGTCCATCAACACGGTCCGAGACTGGAGAAAAGTTCAACTAGCAGACAAACATCTCTCTTATGTTATCAAGTGTTTGGAAGGGGGCAAGATACTGGAAGCTTCAGAGCTAAATAGTCCAGATCTAAGAGCTTATGCAAGGGATCAAAAGAAGCTGTTTTAAAGCAAGGTGTTTTGTACAGGAAAGTTGATGTGGATGACCAAGACAGTCATTTTCAGTTAATTCTCCCTTTGCCCTACAGGGAAGCTGCCCTGAGAGGTGTGCATGAGGATCTATTTCACACCCATTTTGAAGATGGCATAGCGCAGTTGAGGATGAGGTTCTTTTGACCTCGAATGGCCAGGGACTTGAACAGAAGATAAAGACCTGTTCTCGCTGCATCAGGAAAGGTGCCAAGTGTCAGAAAGCCCCAATGACTTCCATTGTGACCACGTATCCTTTGGAACTTCTTTCTATTGACTTTCTTCCCATCGAGATCAATGGTCAAAAACAGAACATACTTGTCATGATGGATCATTTCACCAAATTTGGACATGCTGTTTGTACAAGGGATCAGAGCGCCAAAACTGTGGCCAGGACGCTGTGGAAGGAGTTCTTCATGATATATGGTTTTCCTAGGCGTATCTTATCTGACCAGGGTAGGGATTTTGAATCCAAGCTGGTGAAGGAGCTGTGTCAGGTAGCTGGAATAGAAAAGTGTAGGACCACGCCTTACCATCCATCTGGCAACCCAGTAGAAAGGTGGAACAGAACCTTGTTAGGCATGCTAAGAAGTTTAGAGGATGCTCAAAAAATAGATCTGAGAAAGATCCTTCCAGAAGTTGTGCATGCGTACAACTGCTGCATTCATCAAAGTACAGGCCACTCCCCATACTTTTTTTTTTTTGGTCGCCATCCTAAGTTACCCATTGACCTTGCCTTTGGCATCAATACCTGCCCCAAGGGACAAGGGACACCTTCATAGTATATCAAAAGGGCTTAAGCAAAGGCTAGCCTCTGCTTATCAGAAGGCCTCTGACAACATGGCCAGAACCAACTCTAAGAACAAGGCTCGGTATGATACTTCTGCAAGAGCAGCTGAGCTGAACACTGGAGACCGGGTGTTAGTTCGCAAGCTGGGACCAAGACTTGATTCAAAGTTGAGTGATAGGTGGGAAAATTCAGTGTACATTGTGCAAGCAAAGCGGGAGGGTTTGCCAGTATATACTGTCCAAGATGAAGCAGGAACGGGACCCAAGAGAACACACTCCATAGGAATTATTTATTGCCCATTGGCATGATTGATCCACCAGCTAGGGGCACTGTTCGGGAAACCACACAGGTTAGACCCAAATCATACCCCCGTACTATCACTAAAAACCCTGATCATGTCTCCGAGGAGGCTGATGATTTCCAAGAGTATATCATTGAAGTTACACCAACAGCCTCCTCTAGAAGTAAACTGAGGGCTGATGCTGTAGAGTTTCTCCCTGAGTCTGTTGTCAGTCAGGGTCACGATCACCTACCAGTTGAGAATGTGGTAGAGGATGATAGGGACCAGGAGCAGTTTGATCGTTCTGATGCGAGTCTGGTTGCAGACCAGCAGACTGAACAATCTGGAAAGGATGCATCAAAAGAAGGTGGCTCATCCTCAGAAGATTTGAAAAATGTTTCACAAATGGAAGCTTCTTCCAATTCGGAGGATTCAGAGGGTGATAGCAATGCCGAGGAAAATCCAACCCCTACTCCTGCCCCGAGAAGATCTCTCAGGGAAACGAAGGGCTGTAGACAGATTGAACTTGACCCATGTCGCCGAAGTAGGGAGTACATTAGGGAGGGATCTAGTTTACAAGGTCCAACAGTACCTGAACAAGCTAGTCAATGACCTCTTGAGCCTCAGCGTGTTGTCGCAATTGAGCAAGTGCTCGGTGTCCTTGTCACAATGTAAGTGAATTACTCTATGTATGTTGACTTGCTAAATTGCAATCTAGTCCAATATCTGTCTAATTGAAATATTTTGGGCATTTTTATTTTTGTCATTGGATGGTACCTTGTTGGAGGACCTAAAGGTGTTTTCACCTTTTACCTTGTTTGTTGAGTTATAGTGAAGGGCTGTTAGCAGATTTTATTTTCTTTGCATGCATTTTTTTTTTTAATTAAAATGTTGCTGGTAAATTTTTTTTTTTAGAGGGGGGACTGTAACCTGCCTGACACAATCAGGTTAATAGTAATTTAATTAGTTTTAATAGAGTATGTAATGTTCTATTTACTGTCATTTATTTATGTGGTATTTAGGAGTTTTAGAATATTTTGATGGTTATTTTGTTGTTCACTGTGTTATTTCGTTGTTCACTGTTATTTCTGTTAGAGATTTGGGTAACAAGACCTTTTCACTTCATTCTCATGTGTAAGTGAGACAGCAAGTCAGTTGTTGGCAGGAAAGAACCTTGGTGCTAAATCAGGTTAGTTAATAACATGACTAGATGATATATGTGTGGGAATAATGCTTTGTGGTATTATTTTCTTGATTTAATGATTTTATTTTACTGCATTTGGTATGATGACTTAGATTTGAGTGGATTCTGTTTGTGCTTGTATTATTTTCCATAAGCATGGGCAACATGTGTTGGTAAACACACTTTAGAGTCAAAACCGGTAATTCAGGTTTAGTGAGCTAAGTTTAGCTTTGGAGATGAAGTGAATTTTTTGTGAACATATTCATGGTATAGATCAGATACAAAAATATGTGGGAACTATTCTGACAATTTTCTTAGTTGGATTAAGTGGTTGATAATTGATAAAACCATGGTCAAAACTGCCTTCTTATTTCCAGGGCCTGCCCCTAATTATTACCAGTATTTTTTCTGAAGCCATATTTTGCTATTGCTGAATTTAAATTGGTTTATACAAGTTTCAGGTTAGGAATACAATATTTAATTTTAAAGTATTGTATGTGAATTCTAAGTTAAAATTTACTACTGGTATAAGCATAATTGTGTAGAATTTATTATGAGAGTACATTGATGTGCACAGTTATTGTTTCACATTTTAAAACAATTTAGCCTTATATTAGAGAAAGTTTATTTGTCATCTGAACTAAACAGTGATGGCCTTGATATGACCATTCGAGGTCTGATGGGCTATGAGCTTGGTGATTAAATTGATTGTGTATATGCTTCTGGAAAACCTTACATATGTTCTGGTTTCCAAAGTCCTTGAAGTGGAGACATTGAATTAGTATAACCTCAGCCTGCTTTATATAATGGTTGCTCATGTGTTCAGTTTTATTACTTTCTATAATATGCTTATCTTTATTTCATAAGTTTTGATGTAATTGCCTCTTGATTTGAGTTTTTGCATGAAGATAGGATGTGGCTGCTTAAGTAGTCAGATGGAGCTGCAACGTGAACCCACTCGTTAGGTGGGGGGAGGAATGTTTTCCTGCTGGTCTAGTAAGGAATGTCCGCAAGAGTCCTTGCATATGAAAAATTATAATTATTGCATTTTGTTCTCATTAACTGTTGTAGTTAATAATTCAGTGTTTAAAGTCAAGTGTTATAAGCAGATAATATCAGTAAGCTCAAAGGCAATAATTGATGCTTTTGCGATAAGCTTGAAGGTATGTTGGACCGATGTCAGATGGCAGATGTGATGGGCGTATATATATATATGTATTTCGGTGTTTAAGGTTTCAAACCTTCAAGCACAGAAGTATTGTTTTGCCAACTAACCACACTTGGGTATAGTTGTGGGCTTGCCAAAAATCATTCAGTTTGGCCAAGATGTGTGTGTAGTCCGCTGAATCAATTTTGACAATTGGGTCTGATCACAGTGCAGTGACACCATCTACTTTGTTATGATGAATATTGTTTTGGTCATAAAATAATGATCCTGCCAGGGAATCTGATTTGAATGTATGTCCACCTGCTCATTTCCTTTTCAATGTCCAATTGAGAAGTCATTATAATTAAGAATTTGTTGTGCTATGCTCTAGGTTTTGTTTCTTTATATTTTGATTTGATGACATGTTTATTCTTGTTTTCTATCCTCTGTTTCAGTGCCACTTTTTCTGCCTTGTTCTATCGTCTGTTGTTTTTCTTTTGTACCTGATCCTCTAAATCATTATATTCTAACCGACTGTTCTGACATTGTTTGGAGTTGAGGATAGTGGCATCTGATTTAACAAACAAAATTTATTTCCAAAGTTTGCTGTATGAAACAATAAAGGTCAAGTTGAAGGTTTTTTGGATTTTGTTTTCTTTGGGTAAAAATTGTGAACCTGGGTTACATAAGTACTCATATGTACCCATGTGGATACATGCTGGAGCATGCTCACACAAGCCTACAGAACACACATGCACACTTACACAGACATTATGCATGCAGTCACCACATACACTAGCATACACATATGGGCCTATCCAGTCAAGCACATACACACATGCACACAGACATGCACGCACGCACATGTATGTGCACACACACACAAACGCAAACACACACATACAATTATAACAGTGGTGCACACACTGTGCAGTGGTGCAGAAAATGTTAGGTAGTACCAAGGTCTGATCAGCATGTTGGCTACTGCGTTGGTCAGAGACCTGCTAAGTTGCATCCATGAGATCCTTGTCTACAATCTTTCGTCTTAGTAATTGATTCATCTATCCATCAGCTCTAGTTTTCTGCACAGTGTAGTCTCCTACCACAGCAGATGTGATGAAGCATTAAACAGACCTGTCCACATGCAGAGACACCTGGATGAAACTGAAATTGAAACACCAGTTACCTGTTCTGACTGAACAGACTTTGAGCCATCTAGTCTTTTTCTGCTTTCAGTGGCACTGGACCAAGGTATCTTTGTGACCTCTTCCTAATCTACACTCTGTCCTGCCAGTTCCACTCTCCTCCACCACTCCAGTTCCTTGGGTACTTCACACCAAAACTAAGACTTGCAGAAAGCTTTTTTTCTTTCCAAGCCCTAATAACATGGCACCAGCCCCAGGACAACCTCTGGCACTCATTTTCTTTGCCTCTTTTACCTCTGGTCTTAAAACTTTTCTCTTGGCAATGGTCAGAAAGTGGCATGTCCAAGCAAACAGTATCCCTTCTGTACATGTATGATGTGTGCAACTGGTGTGCACCTATCAGTGAATGGGGTTATTGCACAGAAATGTGTCTTGTGCATTTCCATGTGTATACTACTGAGATAATTTGTTAAGTACTACTTCAAATCTGTAGGTCAACCGTCATGGTTGACTGTTATTGACCTGTCTGTATCATACACATGTGTTCTTCTTCTCATTATTATTACTGTCATCATCATTATTCTGATTATCATTACTGTTATCATTATTATTGTTGTTGTTGTTCCTGTTAATATCATCATCATCATAAGTACCAGTAGTATTTACTATTATTAGTAATATGATAATTTTTACCATCATCCTCATCATTTTTACTATTTTTGTTTCTTTTTATTTTTCTTTATCACCATTATCATTACTGTCATTATCATTATTATAGTTAATATCTTTGCAAAGCACCTACAGCAGTTTTCAGGACACTGTGCTGTAAAAGTATCCATTACACATTACCTTTAAAGGGAAGCATCACATTTGTCAGTTTTTCACAGGAGACTCCATCAACCAAACAGGAGTTCCATCATGAGGACAAGTTTAGTGATTTTTTTATCATCATAAAAAACACACACACACACACACAAAAACAAAAGAGGAAAATGAGATATGTCTGTTTCCGATTTGGCTGGTAAAAAAAATATAAAACCAAGATACTTTCTGTTACTGTTAAAAAATGAAACTAAAACTCCTCTTCCAGTTGGAATAAAAGTATTTGATAGGTTCACACTTTTCTCTCTTACCTTACTGCAGTCTTCTTTCTTGGTGGCTCCTCCCAACTTGCACAGGTTGTTAAAGTCCGAGTCGGAAAACTGAGCATCATTGAAGACCCAGAGTGCAGGGCCCTGAAAGTCGGCCAGAGGTTCTGTCAGAAGCCTTGTCCTCCACTCTCGGTTCTGGCGACGGTCCAGCAAGAATTTGACCACTTTGGCTCCGGCATCGTCAGCATTTTGTATCAGTTCCTGATGATCAGGAAACAACCCTTAATCATCGTTATTAGACTGGTTAACTTGTTAACTACACAAAATATATTTCATCATACAGGTTTTGAATTCTGTATCTTTACGCAAAAAGCCAACAAGGGCTTTCACACTAAGTTGATTTGTAAAAATTATGTAAAAAGCCAACAAGGGCTTTCACACACTAAGTTGATTTGTGAAAATTATAGACTTCAACCCTGGAAGGCCTTGGGTGCCTTTCTTCAAGTCTCCTTAACTGAGCTGAAAATAATGCATCCCAACATGACTCAGTGCTCAGGTAGAAAATGGGTTAACTGCAAGCACATCAAGTCACATGTGTATCCCAACATGACATGGTGCTCAGTAAAAAATGGGTTTGCTGCAAGCACATCAAGTCACATGTCTATGAACAGAAACATCTTCACATTTTCTCTCTCTCTCTCTCTCTCTCTCTCTCTCTCACCAGTAATAGGAGGCATGTTTGGGGCAAGTTGAGTTGAAAAAGAGAACAAAGATAGTAAACCACCAATGAGAACACACAGATCAGTGGAGGGAGTAATTGACCTGGACAGGTTTTTTTTCTTCTAAATTGTAGAATTCTTTTCCAGATAATCAGCGACCTAATTGCTTTGGAAGGTAAAATGACCAAGCGCCCAAGTAAAAGCAATGTTGTAACCATCAGACTAAATCCAGAAGTTCAGGCAGATCATGTTCAAGACTTGTTATGGCTTGTAGAGCAAAAAGGGGGTTGGAGAAGATGAGAATCAATAATAAAAAAAAAAAAAAGTAAGATTTCATATTTATTCGTGACACACAAAAAAAGACATGACCCACCTTGGGTACAGAAAACCCGTCTGTGTAGCCATCTTTGAGCAGGTTATGCAGCCTGGTTGTCAGGGGTTCATACTGGCCAAAGGATGAGTCGTCCACATCAAGATCATCCACTCCAGTCAGGGTCCTCTCCTTCATGTCCAGAGCACCCAGGTGAAGAGCAAGCGCAGGGTCTACCTGGCAGTCAACAAGGATTAAACCCTCCTCCTCAGCTAGTGCCTCGATGTAGTCAGGATCTGGGGCCACTGTGCATTCCTTGGCCATTCTCATGTGAAGGATGATGTTGTCTTCAGAAGAATGCACAGGCAGCAGAGTCTCTCCTCGCTCACTTCCCTCCTTGCATCTCACAGCTTCCAGAATACGAAGCACCAGTCCTACATCCTTTCTGTAGGTTTCCTCACTGTGGTGGGACTGCTGGTACTTGTTCTGTATTTCTTGCAGCACTTGCTGCAGCATCTCCAAATCCTGTTCTGGACGGCATCCACAGGCCACGAAAAAATTCTACCAGGTCTTCATCTACAAGATCCGAGGGCAGAGGAAAACGATAGGGGGCCAAGGAGATGTCACTGCCGTCATTTTCCTGCACCCAGAATTTCCCAGCAGGCCAGAAATGTCCATCAGTCATAATGCAGGCAATGTTGCTCATCTTCTGACTGACTACAGGACCACTCCATTCTTCCTGAAGGTTTTTAAAGATGTCCACCAACAAGAAAGAAAAGTGTTTCTTATGTTGTGATGACTGTTGTCCTTCAAATGTTGATATGACGACCTTCAGGTGTTCAATAACATCATCAGAGCTGGGTGTGTAGAACAATGACTGAAGGAAACATTCCTTGTCCACTGGCAGCGACACAGGCTTCACTGAGCCAACAAACTTGAGCTGGGAGTTGTCACACATTTCCACAGCTCTGGCAATGCCACATGAATCAAAGCCTGCCGGACATACAGGAAGTGCACGGGAATAGTCTGGTGGAATAACTTCACAGTCCCTGGATGTCATACATGGAAGACACCGCACACTGGCTAAATTCTGGATGACATCTTGGGGATATTTCTGACCATGGCCAAGAAGAAATTTCCACAATGCCTTGGCTTTTCTCTCAGCAAGGACAAAATCAGAAGTGTTACCAAGGCACAGTTTTTCAATCTTCCTGGCCGTGTTAATCAAGTGCGTGTCAGTAATTGAGGTGACATCACATAGACCAAGGGGTTTCAGATTTCCAAGGATAGATGTTCTGTTGCCATAGAAAGACTGACTTGGGAAAAGATCCTCTTCAGCAAAAAGATCTTGCAGCAACTGACTTTCTGGATCAAACAGCTCCTCTGGTTGCAAAGCTTTCCCGAGATGATGGATGGAACAAAGCAGACCTGTCTGGCCAGTTCTGTCAGCTCACTGTGGTGAATCTGTCACTCTGCATGAAGAAGATCATGAACTCTGTGATTTCATGGTCAAATACTTAGCCATGCCATGGTGGGTGACAACAAATGACTCAGTACTTCTCTGACGAGATCGTCCAGACCAACTTCTTGAGCCCCAAGCGCTGATGCCAAGTTGAGGTGTGTGCTGGACTCCTGCGCACAGTACAGCAGTTGTGGACACAAGCTGAGGGTCGGGGGAAGTTTGTCACTGGTGACACTGGGAGTCATCCGACTGATTTCTTCTACACTTGAAAATGCTGTTTCTCCCATCTCTAGACTTTGATCTTCTGAGAGCAAGTCACTGCCCTCACATGATGTTGGGGACTCGCTGCAACAGTATGGCCAGATAGAGAACAGTTTCAGGCGTCTGAGCACAGGCCGGGCCCTTTCCCAGTGGGATTCCTGCTCCAGTGCCTTGCTGTTCAAAACCTCCACCAGAGCAGTACGATCTGACGACTGGGATTTGATGTTGAAGTTTTGAACCACAGCCTCCATGTTGATGGTTTGCTTCTCTGATAGCGCAGCCAAGTTCTTCAAGACGCCCATGCAGGTAGCAGCTTGGACACGGGTGTGCAGAACCTGTTCATGCTGCAGAACAAAGTCAGGCAGAGAAGGGAGAACATCAACACCCAGGTGAACCAGAGCTGAGCTCAGGTGGGGAGAAGCTGGGGGTAATCCTTTCACTCTCTCACAGACATAGTTCCCCAACAGAGGCTTCAGCACATAACCCTCGCCCTGGAGACAAGGCAAGAGAGGCAGGAGGTCAAAGGCTTGCAGGTCCTTATCATGGAGATAGTCCCAGACCTGGGTGAGCCAAGAACTGCTCTTAGTGACAGTGATGGTGTGCAGATGGAAGTGTTCTTTTTTCCAAGCTGTCTTTCAGAAGATGTGGCATGTTCTCCTCAGTTACCATTTCCACTCTTCCAAAACCTGCAAGAAGTAAATAACGTCAAGTCCCCTGACATGTCTGCAAATTATTTTGACTTTTTGGGAGATAACAAAAATATCATCTCTTCTGTTATTATTGTTACATCTTGTTCTAACCCATATTCAGCCTGAGCATTCGGTGGACAAATTCTAATTCAGCAATCAACATGCATATAATTTTGTGTGATGAAGACTAATGACATTTTGTCACAAACCTTCAGCACCATACAACTATCCTTTACCTCAAGAAAGATACTACAAACCACATTTAACGGTTATACTACTCTGATAAAAAGGTAGAAATACAGGGAATACTGACACCTTTCTTGTTTTCAGATGGCTGCTGCCATACTGAGGAATGCATGTGGTTCTGGGAACTCTCAGCTGCTCAAATCAAAACCCCTACTGAGGTACTAACAAACAGACAAGAACCATCAAAGGAAAGAAACTGCTACAAAACTGACAAGCGAGTCCTAGACCTCACAGTGGTTGCCCTTTAAGTCTTAGGGGGGTGGGGTGGGGGAATCAATCATGGTGGAAAAATCCATCCTTTATGCTCTTGGTGATAAGCACATTATGTCAAGACTCCACTGATTTCAACTTTGTGACCCAATGCAATGCCATGTCAGGACTGCCCTCTACCACAAGCTGAAAACATTCATTCCAAAATGATGGAAAGCTGCTGTTAACACAATTAAATACTATCAGTTACACAGGTAATATTCTCACCAAAAATGCTCTCAATTACTTTGCTTTGTGAAGATGTATATGTACAGGATACATTCACACAACCCAACTCTACCCCCATTGCCACCCCACCTCCCCCACCCATTCCTTCCCAGTCTCTTCAGGTGGCACATCACACAATAAAGAGCATTCCCTAATCTTTTCCTGCTAAACAGAAGCTCACAACGACGAAAACACCGGCAGTTTGTGCCTGCAACTCACACTTCCTACCACTTGCTATGTCTGGTTCTCAGAATGTCCGCATTGATTGCAGTGTGATCAGAACTTGAAACATAATGGTGCTACTGATGTGCTCTATCCATTCACCTTCCAATTACTTCTGACATGGAACAGCTCGGTAGGAACAGTGCTGGGCTCACCGACCTGGTGATCCTGGGGTTGCAGGTTGAATCTCTGCCGGGGTGGTTTAGGTACTGAGGGAATGAACAATGAATCTGACTCTCATTTCTCAAAAAGTCCTTTGAACGAGACTATAAACCAAGGTTCCATGAGTGAATGCACACATAAGACCTTGCACATACGTCACCAACTTTCAGACGAGATGGCTAGTCCAGCCACTGGTATGGATGACCGACCTGTATTCACACAGCATGCGTCCTCCATTAAAAATCAATGGAACGAACAAAAGTCTGAGCAACTAATATCCTCCTGAATGACTTGGGAAATGAATGATTAGTGCCAGCAGGCAGCTCTTCAGTTGGTTCTACACAGATAGGCAGCCAGCTGGTAAATGTGCGCATGGACTGTAAAGCACCTGGAGCTTGGTCTCTACCAAAGGTTATGTGCTATATAAGTATACTGTTAATAACAATTTCTTCTCATTTGATGTATACTCTAAGATAACATTGCGGTTCTCTGTTCTTGATGTAGGCTATTTCATTTGCATTGAAAAAAAAATCATGTTTGGTTTTTTATCCTTTGATTCTGAGTGACCTAATCAAAATATCCAAATCTCAGGAAGTATTTCCTGAGACACTTAAAAAAAA